>JAGKTI010000437.1:113288-137382 GCA_018397915.1 Birgus latro
TGTAGGATTTCTATGCTGTATACAGTATCTCAGAATTTCTTTGAGTAACATTGTCTGATGTATTTATATGTATATATAATGCATAAAGCAAGTGAGAGCATACCTTTTGCTCCAGTAAATGAAAAAATACTTTATTTAGTGTTTTTTGGAAAGAAGACACAACATAATATGTAATTCTCAAACATAGGCAGTCATAGAGTTCACACGCGGGCAGACGGCAACTCTCATGTATGTTTTGTGCCAGCAACGGTGAGTAGAAGCATCTAATAACGCACTTTAGTTTGTAACCAGCCAACAGTGAGAGAGAGAGAGAGCGAGAGTTGACAAGTGAACATTTTTTGAGGGGGAGGGCACTCAACAGGAGGTAATAAGGTCTAGGGCACCATTATATATAACTTGGGGACATTCTAAGGACCATGGTATTAGAATTGTGAACTTGAAGGTGTAAGCAAGCTCCTAAAATTTGAGTATCATTAATGGAGCACCTGTAATTGTTGCCTCTCCCCACCTGTAGGTGGGAAAAAGAGGCAGGATGATTATGATGATGATGATTGTACAAGATGTAATGAGACTCATCTCACATTGTAAAGTGCTGCCATCAGCGATACAGAAAGGTCAGACATGTTTGTTCATCATCACATGCCTCAGAAAGTCTCATTTGGGGTTTGTCCACACTTTCATGCTCTCATTTTTAAAAGTAAGGTCTTAAGTGGCTTTGGAGATTTTGTAGCATCCCATCCATAGCAACTTATTCTCCACATTATGCCTTAGTATCATCTTGCATAATGAACTGTGTTGATAGTTTTACAAATAGCATAAGAGAATGTTAAGGTTTAGTGTACATATTAAATTGCTAAGGAAGAGATTCTACAAAGTTTTCTGTGCCACATAGAATGCTGTCCTCATTACAGGTTGATTTAGAAAATTGTTAGTGCTTATATGGGGCTTAATTTTGTGTTGGCAATTAATTTGGGATGCATGTAATAGGGTACTTCATGATGTTAATGTTTGGTGCCATGGATATCTTTGCATGTCTGAATGGAGCCAATCATTGATTCTTGAGCCCCTTGAGAACCCATATAAGCATTTTTTTTTTTTTTCCCTCCTCCCCTCCACCATGTACTTTGTGATGAGTTGGTCTGTTAACTTCTGGAGCCCTTGTTTTCATTCTTTTGAGAATGAAAATGGTCTTGGAAGAACAGGGTTATCTCACCATATTGTCTAGAAATCCAGCTGGGTGCTTGATAGTTCATAGAGATACCTAGGTAGAGGTGAAGGGATTACAGAGAGAGAAAGAGAGAGAGATTGCTTTGTTAATCACTATATTCTCTCTGTCACTTTTTTTTTTCTTTTGTAATAATGGTTCGTCTCTGCTCAATTTTTCCTTTGTTCTTTTCCTTAACTACTGTATTTATTTTTACATTGTACTACTGTAGTGTCAGCCTAATCTTTTTTTTCTCTCATTTCTTTAATTCTCCAGGTTTTTTCTTTTCACTGTACCTCTGTGATTCCCATTTTCAAGCAGTAGCATCAACAGTTCACTCTCCTTCATGATTTTTACTGTCTTCTGATTTCTGTGCATTTATGCATTTGCTCATAATCCATCCTGTAATTGATGTTTCTTTTCTATCAAATTCTTCAGTCATTCTTTTCTTCTGAATCCTAAGTAGCATTCATTTATCTTATTCTTTCCATGTTGTAATAGTTGTGTAGCTAATATATATTCCCTTTCTGGGCAGTATTATCTTCTTGTTCATCCATGTGCCCTTTTACATGGTTTTATCCTTTTCTTCCCCATTTCTTTTCTTTTTTTCTATCCATTTCTTTTTTATTTCTCATCCTATTCTTCCATTCCATCTTGTTATGCTCATTTTGTTTTACTCTTTTTCCTTCCATCTTGTTCTTGTGTTCTCTTGCCATCTCAACTCATTGGGCCCCTGCCTAGAGAACTGTTGTGGTGCCATGAGTGTGTATAACTGTAGATCCAGTGAGCCTTCAGCCAAGTATACCTGACATACCCAGCTGCTCTGACCTTTTCATCAATACAGCCATGCCTGTCTCTCATCACAAGGATATACAGAAACCCTCAATATAAGTTAGCTTTTGTTGACATTTATTTTTCTATCACATCCACACTAATCACAGATGAATTACTGTACATGTTAAACTTGCTTTGTATGTATAAAAGTGAAGTGCTAGTTTTCCCATATTTATAAGTGCACATGTATAATGAAAATCCATCTTTAGTTTTTTCTTCAAGCAAGCAAGTAAACAGTTTCATTTCATGTGAAATTAGTAATTTGGCTCTTGTGCTTCTTGCGGGTCAATGTAGGATTGGATGATGGATGGATGGATAGTCTGTCATATTTTTCCTAAATTTCAGTAAATGACTATCCATATCATATCTTTGATGGCTCAGATCCCTCATGGTGTTTTTATTCCTACTGCTACTGGGCACATATATTTATCCTTGGAAAAGCATCTTGGATTGAATGGGCTAGTTAATGCTACTTTGATTCCTCCAGCTTAAAGTCATTCCTAAGCGAAAATAAATTGTTACATGGCAAAAATAAAGTGTAAAAAGACTTCCTCTTACATGCTGGGTTATGGAACCCTTTATTTGGTTTGACCTAAGCTTTATTAATGTTCCTTGAAGAGATGGCATTTGTAGTTTTATTTTGATAGTTAATATGACATATTGTTGTCTATAGCTGCATGACATACTGTAAGAGTGAGAGAGTCATCGGCTGAAATATGATAGTATTATAGCTTCATTTTTTTGGTGTAAAATTCATTTTTATGATACGATACTGGTAGTTGTAAGTACAGTAATACCTCACTATAACGGACTAATTGAGGCCCAAACCATTCCGAAAAATGCGAAATTCCGATAAAAGCAACATCCGGACTTCCCCCTGCTAATCCGGACTTTTCCCGATATATCAGACATTAGTCCGGATCACATGAACGGTTTTTAAACTGTTTTGATTACCATTGTGGTACTGTACTGTGTTATAACTTCACTGCATTAATCAGTTGGTATAATATATATAATAATTCTGTACTTTACACTGATAAACATGTCTTTTATTTACCTTATTGTGGTGAACATAGCTGAAGTGGTCAGACAGTCCGGACTGCTTTTGGCTTTATCAGACTTTTTCTGACACATAGGAATTTAGTCCGGTAGCTGCTCGAGTCCAATAAAGGCAAATTCCAATCTATTGAAGTCCTTTATATCGAGGTTTTACTGTGTACTATGCTGTATGTCCATATGTACTTGACTGAAAAGTGTGCAGGAGGATTTCAGTTTATATTATTATTATTATGTCCTCATTATGGAATTTTACTGGTTCTGGCACCGTTACTCCTTCAGTGTCACAGGTATTTGGTGCTCTACCCTATTACTCTAAGGTTGGGTGCAAGGTCTTTTTTTTTTTTTATGCCTTTCTGGTGGCTTTGAGTCTTCGGGAAGCAGATGATGTTTTTCTTGACCTTTTCCATAGTTCATGTTTACTTCCTGTCAGATTCCCAGGAGGGAGTAGGTTGTTGAAGGAGATGATGATAAGTGTGACTGTTTTTTAAGTAGTTCATGAATAGTGTGTACAGTATAAAAGAAAAAAATTGCTTTTCATACAAATAAAAATTATCTTGCATATTTCAAACCAGAGCTAGTCATAAATGCAGGTAGTAAAAGGTTAAATTGAGCGGCAAATATTGTATTGCTAAACAGATACTTGGATAATCAGAATTCTGTGATAGCCTAGCTGATACAAAGATTTCATGGTAGCTAAAAATGTGGGAATATTTCACCTGATTCAAAGGTTAACTTAAAGGTTGCTCTTTCATTGCGTTTACCTTACATGACTAAGTTCTGTTTTCCTATTTCCTGTGTTTCTTGATCATATAGTGATCATTTCTTAATGTGCCTTGGTCAGGTTTTTATTAGAAGAAAGCAGAGTTCTCCTTGGCACTGTGTTGGATTGTTATGTGTGTGCAGTTGGGCCATGAGACATCGCAGAGTATACAGCTCTCAGATAAGTGGCAAATTCATGTCCTTTCACAGATAAGAATTGGGATGATATTTTGTATTGAGGAAGAAAAGCAAACCAGTTGAAGAGATAATAGTGAAGTGTGTAGAGTCTTGATATTTGGCCATTTATTCCCTCCCCAGTTAATGTAAAGTATATAGTTTGCTTTGCACATTGTTTGTTAAAGGAAAATGAATGTATAAGGTGAGGAAAATATCATTTGTAGTGGTTTTCTAATGTGGAGATCCTACTGTCCAGCATTTGTATTGAAAGCCACCTAACACCTCTTGTGTCTCAGGAAGAAGGGAATCCCTTTCTCATTTGATGTATTATTCATGAAGATGCAAAAGAGCAATGCCTTGTATCTCCACACCTGGTATATACAGTATACAGTAAACCTTCGTTAACTTATGATAATTGGGCTCCAACCTTCTTCGAGTTAGCATTTTTACGAGTTAATGGAGTTTCCCCCCTACTCCCTCCAAAACACATTATACAATACAGTACTGTACACTGAGAAAAAATAAAAATGAAACTAATAGAACCTTACCTTGTTTTGGTATTGCAGGGAAGTATTCAAGCTTGGAGGAGGCCTTTGGCAGGGTAAAGAGGTGGATTGGGGGGCTCTAGGTTACTTTTCTGAACACTTTTCTAATAAAAATACTGAACACTTTGAGCACTTAGACTACACACACTTAGATTACTATACAGTAGTGTATGGGTGAGGATGAAAGTAGGTATACAAGCTTGGGCGATTGTATGTGTGTATGCGCCGACAGAGGACTGAGTGGCAAGAGTGAAAGATGAGTTTTGGGCAAGTGTAGAAGCATGTATGGACAAGTTTGAGAGGAGCGAGAGAGTGTTTTTGATTGGAGACATGAATGGCAAAGTTGGGACTGTACGAGTGGTTGGTCATTGGGGTGTGCCAGCTGAGGTGGATGGGAATGGTAGTTTCTTGGTGGACATCTGTGCTGGTAAGGAGTTGGCAATAGCCAACACCTACTTTCAGCACAAGATGATCCACAGGTATACATGGAGAGTCATAAGGAAGATGGATGGTGAATTTGTAGAACAAAAGGCAATGATAGATTATGTGTGGATGAGTGAATGAGAAGACAAGTGCTGGATGCAAGAGTGTAGAGAAGGTGGGGGAATGGAATCTCTGGAAAGAAAGTGGGTGAAGCGACCAAAGGGAAGACAGGAGGAAACAGCTCCTGTGAGAAGAGTGAAGTTACAAGATAGTGAGAAAATGGCAGAGTATAAGAGCATAGTGGAAGAAAGATTGGGAAGCTATGAGTTAGAGCAGATGGAAGGGGTGGAAGATGTATGTGAGATTTTCACGAAAGAGATAGGTGCAGCGTGTGAGTGAGGAGATGCAGGGGTGTGCAAGGGACAGCATGGTGGAATGATAAGGTGAAACGAGCTGTGGAACAAAAGAAGAAAGCATATAGTGAATGGCTAGCAAGCAGAGGTAGGGGAGTAGATGAGAGAGAGAAGAGAGAGGTATATGTGAGCTGGAGAAGGGAGGTGAAGAGATTGGTGAAGGAGAGTAAGAAGAAAGTGGATGAGGAGTTTGGGAGGAATCTGAGTGTAAAATAGAGGGAGAGTAAGAAGTTGTTTTGGAAGGAGATAAAGAAAGTAAGACAGTGTGAAAAGGGAATAGTAGGGGAGTGAAAGATGGGAATAATAGATTGCTGGTGGAGAAGAGAGAGAAATTGAGGAGATGGAAGGAGCACTTTCAGGATTTGTTGAATGTAGAGTGTGAGAGCAGTGTGAGTACAAGTGGTTGGGGAATGGCTGGGAGAAGAAGAGGTAAGAGGAGGGAGGAAGAGATCAGTAGGGCGGAAGTAGTGGAAGCAATGAAGAAGAACAAGATGGAAAAGGCCCCAGGATTTGATGAAGTGTGTGGTGAAATGCTGAAGTATAGGGGTGAGATTTTTGTAGAATGGATATGGAAGTTGTGTAGATTGGCTTGGGAAGAGGGAAGGGTTCCAGAGGACTGGAAATCAGGTATAATTGTTCCTTATATAAAGGCAAAGGGGAGAGAGAAGTATATGGCAACCATAGGGGTATTTGCCTTCTTATTGTGACTGGAAAGATATATGGTAGAATACTTATTGATAGGGTTAGGCATATAACAGATGAGTTAGTTGAAGAACAAGGGGAATTTAGGAAGGGAGAAGGGTGTGTAGATCAGATATTTGTTCTAAGATGTTTAGTGGAGAAATATCCAGAGAAGGGAAAAAAAGTGTATGTTGCCTTCATGGACTTGGAGAAAGCTTATGACGGAATAGATAAGCAAGGTATGTGGAAGGTATTAAGAATATATGGAGTGGAGGGGAAATTGTTGAGAGCTGTGAAGAGCATGTACGAAGGAGCTAGGGCTACTGTGCGAGTGCATGGTGAGGTGAGTGAGTTCTTTGACCTGAGTGTGGGACTGAAACAGGGTTGTGTGATGTCTCCATGGCTGTTTAATATATACATGGATGGGGTTGTAAAGGAGGTGCAAGGTAGGGCAGTGGATGTGGTAGTGGCTGTAATGAATGAGGGTGAGATGTGGAAGATTCCGGTGTTGTTGTTTGCTGATGATACAGTATTGTTGAGTGAAGATGAATGGTAGTTGCAAGGTTTGGTGAATGAATTTGGGACAGTGTGTATGAAGAGGAATCTGAGAGTCAATGTAAACAAGAGTAAAGTTACAGTATGCGCGGAAAGTGTTGACGCCATCTTAAAAAAAAGAAAACATTCTTGTTAGCAAGGAGAAACAAATAAATTAACACTCACCATTGAATTTAGTATTTACTGGCATTCCCCTTCACCTTTATTATCTTCTTAATGCGTCTGGGGAGACTGATGGCGTAGTTTTGCAGAACAGACGGACTAAAACTGCTCCATAGCTGCTTGATTGCAGCCTTAAGTTTAGGCAAAGATGATGTGTCCATACTACGCAGCTGCCGCTTCATGTGCGCCCATAAATTCTCAATGGGATTGATATCTGGGCTGTTTCCGGGCCAATCTCGAATAAAGGGAACCTCACAGTCTGTTAGCCACTGTTTCACTGACTTTGCAACATGTGCGGGGGCAGAATCTTGCATAAATACTCTTGCCTTGGTTTTATCAAAAGAGTCACTTAAAACATCACATAAGAGCTCCAAATAATTGTTCTGGTTCACTTTTTCATTTGCAGGTAGAATTACCAACCTACCAACACCATAATATGTAAAGCAGCCCCAAGCCATGAGTGAGGCTGGGTATTTAACAAACTTGGAAGTGTACTTAGGATCCAGGGGGTCACTGCCTGGTTTGCGGTACACTCGTGATGAAGGGGTACCAGTGACAGTAAATGTTGACTCATCACTCCAAAGCACAGTTTTCCATTGCTCCTCACTCCAGGCAAGATATTTCTTACAAAAATTTACTCTCTTTTTCTTCTGAAGTGCAGTTAGCAGTGGTTTGTTACGAGCACAAAAACTCCTGTAGCCCAGATCGTCATGCAACAGCTGCTGCACACTTCTGACAGACACATCTGCCAGCAACTGTGGATTCTTTTCTTTTAAATCCCATGCTGTTAGCCTTGGATCCTTGCTAACTTGCCTTGAGATCAGCTGACGGGTCCTGAAGGTTGTCTTACAAGGTCTCCCAGGCTTGGGAAGTGGAGTGGGAGGAATGGCCTCCCCACTGTCCTTGAACCACTTCACCAGTGTCTGCACTGTCCTCAGTCTAACACCTGTTTGGTTTGCAATAAATGGGAGTTTGTGGCCAGCTTTGTATAAAGTAATCACTTCCACACGTTTGTCCTTGCTTGTGGTAACTTTAGGCATGATGAGAATGTGGTAGGTAACCAAATAACTGTGTTATTTGAGTCAAAACATGCCCTCTTGGTGCATCACACACAGAGACAATCCTCCTGCTGTGGCTGCCCAAACATTACTGAGCCTTCTCCTGTGGTGCCAAACCTATCAAGCAGAGTTGCCAGCTCCTGTTGAAAAAGCGTCAGCTCATTTGGCATCACAGGGGAGGGTAGTATTGACCCTACTTCACTTAACGCGAAAAAAAATGACGTCGGCCCTTTAGCGTCAATACTTTCCGCACATACTGTATGTTGTTTGAAAGTAATGAAGTCACAGAATGTACAGTGAGGATATGGAGAATATGAGTGCATTCAAGTACTTGGGTAGTGTGATGAGTAAGGATGAAAGTTTTGGGAATGAAATACTTGAAAGGGTACAGCAGAGAAGGAAGATTGTTGGTTCACTGAAAGCAGTGATGAGAAATAGGGAGGTGAGTATGGAAGTCAAGAAGTCACTGCATGATAGTATCGTGATCCCTACCCTGACATATGGAAGCGAGGCATGGACCTTGCTAGAGGGTAACAAGTCAAGAGTGAGAGGAGTGGAAATGAGTTACTTGAGAGGAGCATGTGGAGTGACATGGAGGGACAGGTTGACGAATGAAGAAGTGGAGGAACGTTGTAGGATGGATGTGGATGTGGTTGAGAAGATTAGGAGAAGTACACTGAGGCAGTTTGAACATGTGGAGAGAATGGAGAATGAAAGACTGACTAAGTGGGTGTATGCAGGTGGGGTGGAGGGAGGGAGAGGGAAGGGAAGACCATGGATGAGGTGAAGGGATGGAGTTGAGAGGTATATGAGGGAGGGGGGAGTGAACTTGGGGGGAGGGTAGGCAAATGGTGGGTGACAGAGCGACTTGGAGGTGTTTTGTCTGCGGCCACCCTTTGCGGGATTAGGGCATCGGGCTATAGATAGATAGATAGTGTACTATACACTGTAAAGGCCATTACAGTACTGTATCACTGACCACTTAACCTAAAGAACATTACACTCGACTGTATTTATACTTAAACTTACAGTACTGTACACTTACACTACTTTATTCCATGACAGCCTTTACGAGTTATCCCGAATTACAAAATATTGAAGTACGAATTAATGAGGGTTTACTGTACTGGAGACAAGATTTAGATAAATTGTGGTGAATCAAATTTTTATTGGTGCCTGTATATTCTTTTGGTCAGCTGCACTTGATTCTCATTGGCTGTATGTTGTGGTGGGTTGTTTGAAGGGAGATAACTTAGATTGGAGGATGGGCACAAGTTGGCTGCTGGAGGTAAGTTGTGATAAGTTCTTCATACAAGTATTGAGTATTTTAGTGTGAAGGTGTGTGAGAAGTGAAAGAATCTTTTCTTTCCTTTGTCATCATTTCCTCCATGCTAGCTAATGGTAGTTGTATGTGAGGGAGTCCGTCTTGTAGGTGTACGTTGCTGCTTCTCCTTCCTTTACCGAGCATGTTGTATGGAGGTGTGTTTGTGTGTCGGTGCGTGTGTGTGTGTGTGTGTGTGTGTGTGTGTGTGTGTGTGTGTGTGTGTGTGTGTGTGTGTGTGTGTGTGTGAGAGTGTGAGTGCCTCAGGGACTCAGTGCCACAACTACCACTGCTTCAATGCACCAGTATTAATACATATTGCCATCAGCTTCTTCTCCACGCCTTTTGCCATTAATACTTTCTTTAGGAAGCTTTCAAAATTTTTGTCAGTGTGTAAATGCTACATGTAGCAAATGAAATTCAGACATTTGATAATATTCATTTAGTCTTTTAAAGATAAAAGACAGTGTTGATTTGGGAACTGTTGATTAGTTTACATGAAACACTATACAAATTATTGTAGTTTGTACAAGGTTTGCTTGCTTGATGTAAAAATTATTCTGATATTACTATTTCTGCGTCCTTTCCACCTTACTGAATTTGTGTAAATTTGAATGAAGGTAGTGAGAGTTAATATATGAAGTATTGAGCAAGGTATGCAGTGGTGATTGTGGTGTGGTGTGAATTTGCGTGGTGACTCCTGAGGGTGACAGGTTGTGCGTTGATGTTAAGTCGCCTCCCATCACTATCACTGCCGGATGTCCGGTCGGAGCACCACCACCGAATGATAGGGAGTGAAAGGAGGGAAGAGAGTCAGGCCACTGAGGTAGGTTCCACCAACTAACAGCAAGGGTGCTGACACTCACCTATTCCTGTTGGTGGCAGTAGTATGCCAGTGCAACACAGTACAGTTTATTGTTACATGAGTATTATTCTGTACAGTTCATAGGTCTGTCAGGATAGTACTGTACTATACACTGTAGCTTAGTGTAAGGACAGTGTATTGCTGTGCAGTTTAATGTTCTCCCATATTTCTTACTGTACATTTCATACTGGAATTCAGTGTTATGATAGTAGAGCCCAGCCCAGTGAACCGGTACTCCACAGACTACGTTTGCCTCCACCAAAAGTACTAACAGTTAAATATTTTTGCCAGGTCTGTATTGAGTTATTAAGGCTATTTTGATTTTCTGTGAAATGCGGAGTAATTTGTTTTATGGTATGAAAATAAATAGAACTCATCAAGTTGAAAGATTCACAAAATAAATGGTATTAATGGATGTTGTAATTGCTTAGTGATGAACTTTAAATCCAGCCCTTGTTTTGTACAAGGGGAAGGGTAATTGTAACTGCTGCTGTCTCATCTATAAGTCTTATGATGTCGGTAAGATAAAGAGTTATTCTTAGGATCTCCCGCTCCCATGCTAATATGGGATATTTATTAGATATGACATAGGATACATCTCGCTATTTCCAGTATTTCAGGTTTTCCGTTACTCAGCATCTGGTACGTTTTTAATTTTTCATCATTAGTAGGCCTGTACATCGTGTGAATGTAAATTATGTACTATGTTCATGTAAGGATTCTCAGCAGAAGATATTGGTTAGTGTGGTTTTTTGAATTACTTTCATAAGCATATGTAGTTTTGACCAGGTATGTAGAAATCTTGAATGACAGTATATTATTTGCTATTGAACACTGGGTATTGTATTTGGATTTACAATACTTTCTTGCATGAACATTTGTTCATTATCCTTGACTTGATGTGGTGGAACCTACCTTGAAAAAAAGTTGAAGGAAAAATGTCAAGGAAGAAAGATGGATTCGAGAGAGAAAGAGAGATCCAGGAGGGGTCGGGGCAGTGGACGTGATAATGGATGCGCCCCTCCGTCCCCTCTCCCGAAGCCTACCCCCCCACACACAAGCTACCTGACACACCGCCCCAGCTGTTGAGCCTTTCAACCTTAAAACGCACAAGGCAAGTTCCGTCAGACACCGGTAGCATATGTTCCTCATTAGGTGGAGTGCGGTGAGGCAGGGAGGTTGAGGCTAGTGGTGGGCAGGGTTAGGCTAGCGATCGGATGGTAGGGGCAAAAGTGAAGGTCTATACTCCTTTTACTATAAGTTGGCCTTAAGTTGCTTTATCTTCCTTGAATGCTGATTTGTAATAATTTTTTCATTCTAGAATATGTTTCTAAGCTAAAAAAACTGCTATGGAAAGGATGTAGTGCTGTAGCATTTTCATATTTCAGTTACTGTACATGCTAAAATAATGGCCAAGGTAAGGTGAAAGGACTATAGCAAGATAGTGCAAGATAAAATAAGGAAAAAAATTGGCAGGGTAGAGGTAACTATATCAGGCATGCACGTATAGACAGAGAGAAAAATTGACAGACTACACAGTGATAATGCAATAAGGAAGGTGCATCTACTGTGAGGGAGAGAAGTGCTTTGGGTTAGTTTTGAATAATGTTAAAGATAGGAACAGTGCTCAGGTGTCAAGAAAAGAACAGAATTATTGTTTGATGAGGAAGAAGGGAAATTTCATGGAGGTATTGTATATTAAGAGTCATTATAGACACATTACTAGCAAGTTTACCAGGCTTAAAGGATAATAGTCTTTGGTAATTTTTATGTGGAATTTTAAGGGACAAAGGGCATCCACAGTATAAGGTTATAGGAGGAGGGACCAAGTGAAACAAAATACTGTAGAGTGAAAGTAAGGAATATAGGTAAAGAGATACTTCAGTAGGATTTATAGGGTAGAGTCAGAGAGCAAAGACTGTAGACTTAGAGCAAGGGAATACAGTACCTCCCTTCAATGTATTAGAGTAACAAAAATCACTACACAAAAGAGCTTGTCAGGAATCTGCACTTGTTATAAAACCTTATTATTCTAGTATCATTTGGTTATTGGACCTTCTTTTGCTCTATATTTAGCAGTGGAATTCTTTATCTTTGATGCATCAAGTAAGATGTGTATGCAGAATATATCTTGAGGTTTTGGTGAACTGAAGTGCATTGTAGGCAAATTGTATCCTTGCATCAAGAGGAGTTTGATCAATTCTCAGCCAGAGAGTGACCCGCTAAGTTAACACAGTACTGTATTTATTAATCTAGGTATGTTTTCCGTGTTTCTATATTTGACCTAAATGCACCTCTATAGAAGGTAGCCCTGTTGTTTAATCATGCTTTTCTTTGCAATAACCCACATTTTTATAACTCCAGTGGCATCTTGCACTATACCGCTACTTTATAGTTTAATAGGAACTGTCCATTACTTCATATTTACCATCTCAGAGCATCCTTGTAAGATTATCCATCGTGTTTTGTGCTCATTAGTTGTGACTCACATATCCATGTACTAGTTTGGTAAGCTGTATCAAAACTAATATCATTTGTTCAGTGCATGTATCAAGTTTTGCTTCAAGTCATATGTGCTGAATTTCATAAACTTATTTGTCTTGTCTCACACTAGGTGCATAGGAAACATTTAAACTTATTTTTAGTGTAGGTTTGTGCTAGTGTGTGCATGTGTATATGGGCATGAGTGTGTGTATGTGTGTGTGTGTGTGTGTGTGTGTTTGTGTGTGTGTGTGTGTTTGTGTGTGTGTGTGTGTGTACTGTTTGAGTTAGCAGAGATCTTTGTGGCTGATTATATTTTTCTTATGTTTACATGATATTTTGTTAGTCTCCTTGGTGTTTATGTGAATGTGCCTTTATGAAGATGTAATCCATTGTTGGTTGTTCCCAGTCTCATGCCATATGCCATGTCCTTTGCAGAAACAGGAGGAAGAGAAAGAGAGGGAAAGGAAGCTGAGGGAGAAGGACAGGGAGAGAGACAGAGACAGAGAAAGGGAGAGAGAGCGGGAAAGAGACAGAGAGAGGGAGCGAGAGAGGGAACGGGAGAGAGAGAGGGAACGGGAGCGAGAGAGGGAACGGGAGCGGAGGGAGAGAGAGGAGAAGCTGCGCCGACGGTCAAGGAGTGGGTCAAGGAGTGGCAGTGTGCGACGATCTCGCTCTCAGTCCATCAGTGACGGCCGACGCATCAAAGAGAAGAAGCGGTACTCTCGCTCAAGGTTATTTTTTTCTTTATCATTGGGTTAATGATCATATTCAGTTATTGGCCCACTCTTATCTTTGTACTCTTCCTTTATCCTTGGTGATAAAGGGAAAGAATATTATGGATCAGTTGGGTCAAGGATTGTGTGGGTAAGAGTGAAAGTTGGACAACAAATGTGGGCAATTGTGCGCGTGTATGCGCCAACGCAAGATCGTGTAAGTAGAGTGAGAGGAGTTCTGGACAAATGTGGAAGCCTACTTGGAAAAGTTTGAAAGGAATGAGAGAGAGTTTCTGATAGGAGATATGAATGGAAAAGTAGGGAATGAGAAGGTGGATGGAGTGGTTGGTGAGTGGGGTGTGGCTGCAGAGATGGATGAGAATGGCAGTGCTTTAGTGGACATTTATGCCGGGAGGGGGTTAGTGTTAGCTAATACCCTCTTCAGGCACAAAATAATCCATAGGTATACATGGCGAGTGATGAGAAGGGTGGACTGTGGAATGAATGAACATAAGGCAATGATTGACTATGTGTGTGTGGATGAAAGGATGAGAAGATGTGTAATGGATGCAAGAGTATATAGACGTTTGGGGAGTGGACTTTCTGACCACCATTTGGTGGTGGCCAGAATCAGAATCCAAACAAGATGGAGGAAGAGAAGAAGGGAAGGTCAGGAGAAAGTATTTCTTACAAGGAGGGTAGAAAAGTTACAAGAGGATGGAATAAAGGTTGAATATAAAAGGGAAGTGGAGGAGTGATTGGGTAAATATAGATTGGAGCAGATAGGGGACGTGGAATGTGTGTGCAAGGTATTCACAGAAGAAATCTGTGCATCATGTGAGGTGGTGTGTGGGGTGAAGAGAAGACGAAAGGGGGTTTAGGGAACAGCATGGTGGACTGAAGAGGTGAGAGAGGCTGTGGCACAAAAGAAGAAAGCACATAATGAGTGGATGAGGAACGGATGTCGAAGAAGCTGAGAGACGGACGAGAGAGTTATATGTAGCGAGGAGGAGAGAAGTGAAAAGATTAGTAAGAAGAGAGTGGATGAGGAATTTGGAAGGAATTTGAGTGGAAAATGGAGGGAATGTAAGAAAATGTCCTGGAAAGAGGTAAAGAGAGCTAGACAGGGTGCCAACGAAGTCAGTGGGGGTGTGAAAGATAAAAATGGTAGATTACTAGTGGAGAAGGGAAAAAAAGTAAGCAGATGGAGAGAACACTTCAATGAACTGTTGAACATAGAGAATGAAAGTAATGCAAGTATAAGTGGCTGGGGAATGGTGGGGAGAAGGAGGGTTGTGAGAAGAGAGGAAGATATCAGTAGGATGGAAGTGGTGGAAGCAGTGAAGAAAGTTAAAATGGGGAAAGCCCCAGGAATTGATGGGGGGGTGTGGTGAAATGCTGAAGCATGTGGGAGAGATAGTAATAGAATGGATGTGGAAGGTGTGCAGATTGGCCTGGGAGGAGGGTAGATCCCCGGAGGATTGGAAGTCAGGTATAATTATTCCTCTGTACAAAGGAAAAGGGGGGAAAAGCAGTGTGTGGTAATCATAGGAGCATTTGCCTTCTCAGTGTAATAGGAAAAGTATATGGTAGGATACTTATTGACAGAGTTAGGGAAATAACAGAGGAGTTAGTTGGAGAAGAACAGGGAGGATTTAGGAAGGGAAGAGGTTGTGTAGACCAGATATTCATTCTTAGATCCTTAGTGGAAAAGTTTCTAGAGAAGGGAAAGAAGTTGTATGCAGCCTTCATGGATCTGGAGAAAGCATATGACTGGGTGGATAGACGAGGATTGTGGAAAGTATTAAGAATATATGGAGTGGATGGGAAGTTGTTGAAGGCAGTGAAGAGTATGTATGAGGGTGCTAAGGCTGCAGTGCGTGTGGATGGCAAACTGAGTGAATCTTTCCTTTTGAAGGTTGGATTGAAACAAGGATGTGGCATGTCTCCATGGTTGTTCAATCTGTACATGGATGGGATTATAAAAGAGATACAAGGTCGGGCAGTGGATGTTGGAGCGGCCCTAGTGAGAGAGGGCAGTGTTTGGAAACTCCCTGTACTGTTGTTTGCAGATGATGCTGTGTTGTTGAGCAAAGACGAAGGGGAGCTGCAAGGCTTGGTAGATGAGTTTGAGAGAGTGTGTAAGAAACGGAATCTAAAGGTGAATGTAGGGAAGAGTAAAGTGATGGTCTTTGAGAGAAGTGAAGCCAGTGAATGTACAGTGAGATTGGATGGGGAGGATATGGAGAATGTGAGTGCATTTAAGTACTTGGGTAGTGTGATGAGTAAGGATGGAAGTTTAGAGGGTGAAGTGCTCGAAAGGGTGCAGCAGGGAAGGAAGGTTGCTGGTTCGTTGAAAGCAGTGATAAGAAACAGGGAGGTGAGCATGGAAGTGAAAAAGTTGTTACATGACAGTATTGTGATACCAACTCTAACATATGGAAGTGAAGCTTGGACCCTGTTGGAAGGACAGAAGTCAAGAGTGAAAGCAGTGGAAATGAGTTATTTGAGAGGAGCATGTGGAGTCACATGGAGAGACAGACTAACAAATGAGGAAGTGAAGGAGCGTCGTGGTGTGGTTGTGGACGTGATAGGAAGCGTTAGGAGAAACACGTTAAGGTGGTTTGGGGATGTGGAGAGGATGGAGAGTGAAAGACTGACGAGGAGAGTGTATGTGAGTGAGGTGGAGAGGGCGAGAGGGAGGGGGAGGCCGAGGATGAGATGGAGGGATGTAGTGGAGAGGTACATGAGAGAGGGGGGGTGTGAGTTGGGAGAGGGGTAGTGAAATGGCGGGAGACAGAGCGACATGGAGGCGATTTGTTTGTGGCCACCCCATGCAGGATTGAGGTGTCTGGCAATAGATAGATGTTTCTTAATTCCTGGGCTTCGATGTTAGAGATGCTGACTGAGATCATGGAACATGGAGGACCATTAATTGATCAAGGCTGACACATACCAGCCTGTACAAAGCCTTTTAAAATGAAACTAAATGAACACTCATGCACCTGACTTACTGTTCATGTGTACTGACAATTTATCTCTGCTCCCAAAACTTACTCTACTCATTTGAGTCTCTCTCCCTGTCTCTATAGATCTCCCACTCCAGTGCGTAAGAGTGAGAGAGATGTGCTGAGAGAGAAGGAGGAGGAAGCAGAGGACAAGGAGAGAAAAGAACAAGAGAGAAAAGTACGCAAAAAGGAACTGCAATATCAGGTAGGTTGTTCTATACTCATATCACTCTGACTTTTGAGTTTTCTTAAATGTGCCATCTGTCTTGATTGCTGAGATGTAACAATGGATAAACACTTTAATATGGGGTTAGTAATCTTCTTATGTGGAGTTTGTGAATAATGGGTAATTAGAGATTCTGTACAGTAGTTTGCAAGGTATGATGGTTTCTTTTGAACAACAGTTGTTTATTGCATAAGCGCTAATTGAGCCCCCCACCTTAAATAAAAATGTCAGAAAAAGAGAAGCTTAAAAAACACGAAACAGAGCTTCAAGAACAATAATATGATTTTCAAAAATCATAAATATAGATCAGTTGCACCAAGAAACAAAAGTACTCCAACTCAAGGACCACATGAACATCTAGAGGTCCACAATTCTCTGCTTTAGTGCAGGATTTTTAACTTTTAGTACAGTATATTCCCCCCCCCCACACACACACACACACGCACTCAGTTGTAGAGGTTCATGAATAGTTTCAGGCAGCTTCAGTATCAGGTGGAAAATAAATGCTAGTTTGATTTACACTCTCTTGCACCTCCAGACTGCATAATTCTAAATTGATATATTAAGTGTCGACGTTCGGGATTGAGGCGTCTGGCAATAGATAGATAGATAGAAGTGTCGACACCTTCAAGAGTTGCTTATTTTGAAATGAGAGTCAGGAACTAATAATTATGATGTGCAGGAGCGGCTAAAGAACTGGGAGACAAGGGAGCACAAAAAGCAGAAAGAACTCGACCGTGAGAAGGAGAAGGACCGGCTGAAGGAAATAGAACGGGAAAAGGAAGCTCGGAGGTTGAAGGAGTTCCTGGAGGATTATGATGATGAACGAGACGACCCCAAGTATTACAAGTGAGTATGCGTAGTAAATCCTCATCATATGTCACTTTTTAGTACTTTCATTTTTGCTACATAAATCCAAAGTAGGTTACAGAAAGTTTATTTTTCATTTCATCAGTTACCATTATCAAACATGCCTGTATATGGCTTACAGAATTTTGGAACACATAATTTACCTATAATTATGACTGCCTGTACTGGGATATATCTTTTTTACCCCCAGCATTATGTAAGGTCTCTTACTTGGCTGAATGAATTTGTCCAAAAGAATCATGTCTGAAAATTTACTGACGAGGACACATCCGGACATTATTTTGATAAGTTCCTCAACTTTTGTGTTTTCCCTTTCCCTCTCAGGATTCTTCCCACCCCAGTACAGTAGTGAGAATGGAGCTGGGGTGGTTGTGAGTACATTAATGGATGTACCTTATCCTTAGATCGTAAATTGCCAGTTTTTGACAGTCATTAAGTGGGTGCATGCGTCTGACATTACAGTGCACTATTTAACACTTCCCCTTCAGGAGTGTAGGGGGCCCAGAGCTGGGCTTTCAGTCTGTACATTCAAGGCCAAATTGACCAATTGCTCACTCCTTAGTGGTATTCTGTGAGCATTAAACCCAAACCATTAGTCAGATTTAGATCATTATGAACTACCCCTTGGTCATTTAACCCATGGGTTGCGAGCCACGGCTCAGGCTGGGTAGCAGCCTGTTGCTAGCCACAGCTCACGCTGCCCTGGCCGTGCATTACCGCTAATTACTCCACCCCTACGCAAACGTACGCGTGACGCTACACAAAGACTGAAAGATTTTTTCTTTTCAATACATGATGCCCTGCATGTTTGCCTTCAAGTTTATAATAAACCAAAACAAAGAAAAACAATGTTGATTTTTTTTTTTCACTGCTCTCCTACGTAAACTTGCGCATAGCCCTACGGAAAAACGGAGAGTATTTCCCCCCCAACACCACCACCACCACCACCACCAGATGAAGCCCTGGATGTTTTCTTCAAGTTTATAATAAAAAATTATAAAAAAATCTTTATTTTCAGCACACCATGGGGTGGGATGAGAATAGGTAACTGTGCAGTCCACGGGTTAAGTTTATTGAATGTGGATGTAAACTTCCACTCTTCTTGCAGAGGCCACGCATTCCAGCGACGTCTGATGGAACGAGAGCAAGAGAAGGAGCTGGACACTAGGGACCGAGTCAAAGAGAAGGAGGAGCTGGAGGAACTGCGGGCAAAAATACTTGCTGAAGGTCATGATAATCCAGATGCTGCTTTCCAGAAAGTGGGTTTGGGTTTAGTTCACTGTGTTCCTTCAGAGCTGTATGGTTGGTTTAGGAGCACAGCCACTAGAATGAGTAGCTAACTTTACCTAGAGATTTGTTAGAATCTGAATGTGCAATAATAAAATAAGGTACTGTCTGCCTTTCCATATGGAAAATGAAGAGCCAGTTTGAAGGAGTGTTCATGCCTTAAGACTGCGACTTTATGATCTTTTGTGACTGAGCAAACCTACCTAATATGCAACATCTTTATTACCCAGGCATGTGCAGAACGTGAGGAGCAGTACAGACCCAAACTACTAGTCAAGCCAGCTGAACGCAAGCCTGCTTTACCCCCAGCACCTCCTCCAGCTGAGCCTCCAGTCCCAGAGATGCCCCCAGCCATCTCTGAGTTGCAACCCCAGCACCCGGGCAGTCCTGGCACGGGGGAGGGCATGAGGAGGGAGGCAGACTCAGACAGCGATTCCGATGGTCGTATGTCTGATGCCCCACCAGAGCCACCAGTGCCAGACTTGGAGGACAACTCTCAGTCACGTGGTGAGTTGGGGTAATGCAATACAGGGGTGAGATAGGGTAGTACAGTAGATTCTCTTTTTTAGATACTATTTGGTACTGTAAAAAAAACTTGTGAAAAGTTGTACAAATTTAAATGAAGTTCTTATAGAGAAAATTAAGTTGGTGCCAAGGATGATTAGTGACAACACAGCCTAATAACGCAAAGGCCCCCCCCTCCCTTTCCCCCCTTATGAAAACAACCCAAACAAAAGTATAGCTTACCATTTCCACTACCTCTCTTTCAATATACCAGTGCTGTATTACCAGATGAATAATTACATGCCACTGAATTCTCAGTAACAGCATAATCAAGAACTTGATGTTGCACCCATGGTAAAAATATAAAATATTAATTCACTGACTGCATCTGTATCATATATGATATATGATACCAAATGGCTCTGACTGCGTCTGCATCATAGGCTATATGATTTTCCGCTTTCAAAAATTCCGCCGTCAGAAGTGGCATGAAATAAATCATTTAGCAACTCATGGCACCCTATAGAATATCGCCATACGTAGCTCATGCATTTTTATGAGTAGGAGAGCTCAGCTCTGTCACCTACAGCATGCCGCAGGTACCGGTACGAAATCTTCTCCAGGAGGCTGCCACTAGATAACCCAAGCAAATATTGGATGAAATCTCTGAATGAGTGTAGTGATGATAGTAATACATTGTCAGATGATGACAGTGATCGTTCAGATGCTGATTTACACCTTATCTGATCGCAAGACTGACACTGCCAGCACAGTGCGACCATGACACATCGTTCGCCTGGCACCACTGCACAGGGAATATTTATTACTTCATGGACCTGTTTCAGAGATAATTTGTTTTTTGCTATATTGTATTATATACCACTGAACTCGGGATTCTTTTCTCTGTCTTTTGACAGTATTATTATATAATACTTTGACAGTATTATTTTTCTAATGCTGTTTTTCCGAATACTTAAAAACTGCCGCACATGGGATGTACATGTAAACAAACACTGACGCAGTGAATGGATTGAAGTTGGAATGAGTTCATCATCTGGAGCATACAGGCACCTCCCCTCTGCCACTTTCAGCAATGTCCGGTGACTGATTCGTGTGGTCATATCTCTGCCTCTCCTAATTTTTAGTTGTCCTGCATTATCTTCTTCTATTGTGGCTCTTGCCACTAAGCATAGCTATTTTCAGTGAAACATAAGCTAAGTAATTCAGTTAATTTTTTCATGCATGCCCTCTTGATAGCTGTCGTTATCCACTAGGTTAGGATCATTCTTCATGGTTTGTATCCGATGGCACATAAATGCATTTTGTTGTATCAGAACGATGTACTGAATGCACATACGGTAGCTAGTACCTGCACAGCTGTTCATTTGATGTCTTTATTACACTCATTTTCAATGCTGTGTTGTTACACTCATTTTCAATGCTGTGTTGTTACACTCATTTTCAATGCTGTGTTGCATTTAAATAGTGGAATGTGGATATATACCATCCACTCACTCGTTGTAGTGCTGCTTTGGGTGTCTGCCTTTTCCTGTCTTCCTTGCTTCCTTATCTTTCTTTCCTTCATTCTTTCCTCTTCCGTCTGCCTAGGGGTGACTTTACATTCCCTCTTCTGTATTTCTTTTCTTCATTCTTTCCTCTTTCTTCTGCCTATGGGTGACTCTACACTGAGTGACAAGCCAAATGGTTTCCTGTACAACAGGAAACCATTTACTATGCTGGGAGGTAGCCATACAACCAAATTATGGCGCCTGGTGGTTTAGTGGGTAATTAAGGTGCTCCAGTTGGATTGAGCCTGTGTAAGTTTATGTCCAAGGGATGGTTGTGGTTTATTGCTCACATAATGCCACTCAGGGATGAGTGAGGCTGGTCACTCTCATCTTAAATGTCAGGACCAGCTTGCCCAGCCCCGAGTTCCTACTGTCCTTTTTGGGGCGACATGGGATTGGATGGATGGATGGATCGTTCATACGCATCTAAATGAGTTTGAAAACCGTGAGGGGGATAACTAGATCATATTCATCAAACACATATGAAAACCATGAGAGGGTTAATTTCTAACCGAAAGGCTACACTGAATGCACACAGCTGGTACCTACACAGCCATTTACTCAGTGTGGTGCAGTATTTCACCCATTTGTAATGTTACTGTATACCATATATTATACAGTAAACCCTTCACAAGTCGAACTATATGGGGGCTCTACCCTAGTTCGTATTACCGAATTTTCCATCTTACCTAATTTTCACCCCCCAAAATTGCCAAGACAATACCTATTACTTGTCCTTTCAACACTAAATTAACTCTTTCGTGCACGGTAAGTTTTATTAAGTTTCATGGCTCACGATTTTACTCCCACGCGCGCTCCACTGGCAGCCCGCGGTACGGAAATTACATGTATTCTTGCCTCATTTTCGCCACCCAAACCTCAAAATGTTGCCCTGAAACTCACATCAACTTATTCGCTGATGTTTGTTCTAGCTGATAAGCCAAAAGAAAAACCAGAAAAATACGAATAAAAGTACACAAGGCCGCCGTGAATAAACATTTTGGAATGTTGATCTCACTTCCCAACATCGTCGTTCGAGTGTTTTCCATCATACAGAAAAATGTTGTTATAAGTTTTGATAGAGAATTTCATTGGCTTTCTAATGAGGTATGTCCGGTTGTGATGCGATTTGTAGTTTTCGAGAAAATAGCCAAAAACTAAAAGCCATTTTTGTAAAATAATTGATTTTTGTTCAGGGAGGTATACTGCAGAATTTTTCTTCCACACCTTATGTTTTTATTACATAATCTTATGTAGAATTTCACAAGCTTTCTCCTGGTACCTTTTTGTTTTGATACGCTTCATAGTTTCCGAGTAAATCACAAAAAACTACAGGGTACTCGCTGCCGCGGTGCACTTTCGTCATGCGTGCACAGTAACCGCCTACGTAACCACAACTTTTCATTAGAGAAATTACTTAGTTATGTCCTGTACATATGTAGAATTCACTGATCTTTATCATGGTTCTTACAGGAAATCGATACGTTTAATAATTTTGGAGTAAATGGACAACAAAGGTAGAACACTCTTCCTCGCCCGCAAGCGAGATAAAAACGCTCAATTTCCCTGCCTCACGAATACTTACATATTTTCGCTCGTTACGTTTTATTATTATTATTTTTTACTCAAATTATACACGAAAAATATCATAAGCTCTTTGATAGTGCTCTCAGTAACTCGACATTTCCACTAGTCTTTTTGCTGAAGCTGAACTTTCTTCCATCTCATATGTGTACATGTAAAAAACAATACTTATTTGTGAAAAAAAATATAGAAATGTAGAAACGGGTCAATGTACAAATCAACAAAATATGGATAACTCACTTGCTCCAGAGGTGTTGAGCTGCTGGCAGGAACTTGAAGGAATTGAAGATGAGTTAGGTAGTGTGTGAGTTTTGTGTGTGTTCATGTGCGTGAGTGTATGTATGTGTGTCTGTGTGTGTGGCGTATTCTCTGTTTCTTGCACCACGTTTGCCTAACACATGCGATGCACACAATAGATTTCTCCACGAACATTCGCTGCACGACATACATATAGAATGTCATATATGTGTTGCTGTGTGGCGTATTTTCTTGTTGATCATTACGTAACTTTCCGTTGTCAGTCAGTGCATGCAATATTTCTCGGTGAACACTCGCTGCACTATTTTATACGTATATTTCACACTGAACAATATGCAATATAAAACACTATCGCATGATTCCATCCCAGCCTCTTCTGTTATTCCCTTCCCTACTGTATGGTGTAAGAAACCGCCTGTTCCCTTAGCAACTAATCCATATGTCTATGTTATCTCTATGGCATAACATAATGCCTGCTATGGTAGGTCAGTTATTTCACTAATCCAGGCACTATATGTTTCACAGATATAAGTAGTGTCTTCACTATAAGAGTAAAATACATCATTTTACGGGCAGGGTGAGTGGAAACTCCGCTATAATAAACCAGACTCTGCCTCTAGGCCTAACAGCTGATAACGGTCCCTAATGCTTTACAAATAATATATCTATGTTCAATAGACACAATCACTTCACAGTATAGTCAAAAACACTGTATTGTCACAATATTTCAATAATGGCTTCAGAATCGGGTGGGAGGGGGAAAATGGCAGATTTAAAGGGACAACACAACACAGCATGACCCTGCTGTCTGACTGCTAGTGGAGCACTGAGATTCTATCACTACGTACAGGCACATAGGAGTCATTGCAGTGTTGCCAAAGTCTTACTTCGGGTGAGACACATGGCTGCTAGAATGCTACAAAATTTGATGGAAATCGACCGAAAACTTATTTTTTGGTTATTTTTTTTTTTTTTGCGTTTTCACGCGATTTGCAGTCCTGTGTTTTTGCACACCACACCACATGTAACGCAAATCGCGGTACCGTGCGCGAAAGGGGTAAGGAGCATGTAGCTTATAAATAAATAAGTTATGACAAAAAACAATTTAGTGCATTTAATAAGAAGAGAGTGGATGAGGAATTTGGAAGGAATTTGAGTGCAAAGTGGAGGGAATGTAAGAAAATGTTCTGGAAGGAGGTAAAGAGAGCTAGACAGGATGCCAACGAAGGCAGTGGGGGTGTGAAAGATAAAAATGGTAGATTACTAGTGGAGAAGGGAGGAAAAGTAAACAGATGGAGAGAACGCTTCAATGAACTGTTGAACATAGAGAATGAAAGTAATGCAAGTATAAGTGGCTGGGGAATGGCAGGGAGAAGGAGGGTTGTGAGGAGAGAGGAAGAAATCACCAGGATGGAAGTGGTGGAAGCAATGAAGAAAGTTAAAATGGGGAAAGCCCCAGGAATTGATGGAGTGTGTGGTGAAATGCTGAAGCATGGGGGAGAGATAGTAATAGAATGGATGTGGAAGGTGTGCAGA
>JAGKTI010000438.1:0-10762 GCA_018397915.1 Birgus latro
ACAGTACCCAAACAAGGTGAAAAAGTTAAAATGTTAGGCGAACTTTTAGCACGACTGTTGTATACCCCCTCAATCCAATTCTATTTTTTTCTGCTGATTTTTGGGTAGCAGGATCCGTAAAGACACAAGCAGGCAGACTCGTTCATCACCTGACTGCTTGATGTTCTCGTGTAGTCGATAGGTAGCTGGTAGACTTGTTCATTTCACTGCTTAATGTTTGTCTTTTCTTCAAACTTTCCCTATAAATTAATCACTGACTCAGATGTGCTTTTCAATTTATCCTCATTATCATCTATCTAAATTTTCTGTACCTTTGACGAAATTTCTATGAGCGGCCAGGTCAGTCAGTCACACCCTAAGGATTTTCACGCACAAGGTATTTCACTGTATGCTTTCTCTCTAACTAGGGCTGGAATTGCCCTCTCCTAATCTCCATCGCTGAGTTTTAAGAATAGATTAACACTAGGGAGTTGTACCAGTCATGAAGGAGTGCTGTGGGAAGAATGTAGAGCCGCAGTATTGTCCTGCCAATGAGTTCCGTAAAACAGGCTGTAAAAAGGACGAGAATCTGAGCCAAGTTAGGGCGAAAGGAGTATTGGGAATCCTCATAAAATTTCTCCTGTTTAGTTAGTGTAGAAAGTTAGTGTAAAAAAAAAAAGTGTAAACGAAAGGATACAGTGATATAGGAACTGACCTTTCTGTGGTAGGTCTTGTGTGTTGGAGGATGTTAGGTCCTCCTGTAGACTGAGGACCAATTGACGCAGGTTCTGTTGTTCCTCTTGTACGGTGTTTAAAGTGGCGCTCATCTCTCGTTCCCTCCCTGCATCATCAAACAAAATTACAGGTAAATTTATGATAGATTGATTCATGTATATCGCTCCACTTACGCTCCTGTGTGTTGTGGGGACGGCTTAGTGTTAAAAAGTGTCCACCCTGCATCAGTCTACTCCAAACGCCACAACTACGCCCACACCAGCCGACTGAGCAACCCCCTTAACACGTATAACCCTGCCATGTGAGATCCTAGTGAAGTCCTATTTACAGACTACCCTCAACACCGGATTTTAAGCAACTTACTTTCATTACGAAAAATACGTACAGGATTCTGAGCAATTTTTTTTCATTTTTCTTTACTGTTTTTCTTTTAAAATCTCTCCTTCCTGCTCACCCACTTCCAGCATCATCAAAAATTCCGGATAACCTTGTATACTAAATTTTATGCGGCTCACATTTGCTACTTAGAATTTAAGCAAGATTTTGGTGGATCTTGTTCTAATTTTAAACAATAGCATTAATCTCACCCCGTTCACACTCTCCAGTAACATAACAGAATTAGAGGTAATCATTTATGCCAGAATTTATTATTATTATTATTATTATTATTATTATTATTATTATTATTATTAATTATTATTATTATTATTTTTATACCTATATATACACCTTGGCTGCTTCCCCCAAAGAAAGGGAGGCAGCCGAGACAGGACGACGCACTCCCAATTCACTCATCCACACACACACATATTATTATTATTATTATTATTATTATTATTATTATTATTATTATTATTATTTATGTGTGGAGCTATGTATAAATGTGGGTATTAACAGTTTAGAACAACAGTAGAACAACAGCTGTCAGGCAACGTAAATTAAAAGCAGCTACAGCGTCATTCAATACGCACTATTATCTGTCTATCCCTCCATCTATAGCCCAACGCCCTAATCCCGCAAAGGGTGGCCGCAGACAAAACGCCTCCAGGTCGCTCTGTCACCCACCGTTTGACTGCCCTCCCCCCACGCATAACACTCGCGGTTATATACAGTGGAGAGTTATTTTTCCACCTGACCACGATATAAGTAATCCTAACCACAGCGATCACTGTCATAGAGGATGGCCATTTCAAGCTGTATTTTATTCACAAAGCAAATTCTCAAGTTCCTGCCACTCATCTTCTCTTCGGCTGTTTGTCTGATCTACTGTTATTTTATCAAACCAATTCCTTCCTCTCTCATCAAAACTGAATTTTTCCTCTACGAATCCGCCTGTCTGGTAACCTTCAAGACCCCACGTATATCTTCTGTATCTGATAATTTCAGCCACGACACCTCAATTTTATCCCTTCCTCTACAGCTTCTTAAAAAGTGAAACCTTTCCTTTCTCAATATTTCCCCGTACGAAACGTCTTCTTCGTGACTGACGTTCTAAATTTAATCTCGTGTCACAGCTTAGCATTCAAGATAAACGAATGACACTTTTAGCCCATGGGAAAGTGAATAGAGTATATAGCTTTGAAATACCACGACTGCGACTTTTGGATTCGTGTTTTTTTTGACAAGTCCTGAGTAATTCTGACTTTGAATTTAACATACGTAAAGAAGAAGGTGCTAATTACTGAAGCCTTTGTCACTCTGCTAGTTACCATTTTCCAGTCTGACTCAATCCTATAAACACTCTTTGATTCCCTTGTTTTGTCTGATATTCTGTCCGTTTTACCGTAACTTGTCCCCGCCTATATTTAACGCTGTGAAATTGGTTGTCTGAGGCTCGTGGGCTAGATAAACGAATGAAGAGCTTTGTGTAATTGATAGTGTGTGTGTGTGTGTGTGTGTGTGTGTGTGTCAGGAGCCAGGGTGAATCTTAGATAAAACTGACAGCTTCATTGATAATAACGATAATAATCCTGTTCTCTACTTCAGCGGAGAACGAGGAAGTGAGGAACATTGAAAACAGTACAGAGTTAGAGAGAAATAGGAGGAAGAGTGGTAGCCCTGTGGAGAGGAAGTGGAAATTAATGTTTTTTGTTTCATTTACCGACTAGAAATACACTGCAGGGAGAATACAATATTACAGACAACTGGAGCCGAGTCTGTGGTAAATATATGAACAACACGTACCGTAGTGTTCATAGTTAACCCTTTAGTTCCCGGGGTTCCTGTGTGATTGTGCTGGAAGGATGTTAAGCGTACTGCCCTCCGCCTATCGTGTCATAGTCGAGAAGCTCATAGGTCCCTACCCCGGTGTTCCCTTCCGTATTAACCTTTGAATATGGCCAGTTCCGTCCTCTGATGACACTGGGCGAAATTGGGTTAATAAGAAATGCTGGAATATTTTAGACTTCCACACCTGAATTTGTGTTGTTCGAGCAAGCAAGGTTACGGATGTTGTTTTAGCTAAAGGAAATCAAGTATGCCGTCCCACGTAACTCATCTTAATACACACTTCGAAATCATGAAAATAGACGATCAAAGTAATGCCTGTTACTTTTAAATATGCGTTTCAACAGTGCGTGCAGGTTCAGTTTGATCTATTTCCGAAGTTAACACAATTTTGGCGCTTTTTTTTTTACGGGGAGGGAGGGCTTTTTTCATGAATGTGGTTTCAAAATTTAGGGGGGAAAGTCACATCAGTATTATCTATTTCGTAAACTTTCGAATGATGTGCGCAGGTCCGTTGAAGCTTAAATATTTTCGAATTTTCAAAGTTTCGGTGCTCAGTTTGGCCCGTTTTTTTTTTTTTTTTTTTTGCAATATTCTAGTGATTTTTTTTAAAAGAAAGTCTTTTACATAACACCCATTACTTTTCCATAATTTTTTTCAGCGCCGTTCATAGATCCTCTTTAGATTTAATGGTCTGGAAGATAAATAAGTTTCGGCGCTCAGTTTGGCCCTTTTTTATATATTATCTTTTATTGACTGTTATATTGCATTTATTTATTCATTTATTTATTTATTTTAATGATGATGGTGACTTTTATGTGGCTAAGTAACACCCATCTCTTTCGTAATCATTCCAACACTGTGCGTAGTAGACCAGATGTTGCTTAAATAATTTCGGAGGGGGCATGGTTTTAGCGCTGTGCTTCCGTTTGACAAGTCTGATATTGCTCCTGAGATCTGTCCTTCCTTGGTCAATACAAGTTACTGAAATGACTCACCTTGAACACAAACAGGCAGTATTGGAGTAACTATAACTGAGAGTAAAGAATTAAACAGTCATCATCATCGTCATCACCATCATCATCATCGTCATCACCATCATCACCATCATCATCATCATCATTATTATCATCATCATCTTCATTATCATCATCATCATTATCATCATCAGCTTCTTCTTGGTGGTGATGGTGGTGGTGACTTAAAATGTGAACCCAGTGGACTGAAGGCTGAAGTTGCTTCTCGTCTGCGGCCCTTCATTCTTTTTTAGGGGGACAGGGAGTGAGATGAGGGACGTTTGTATAACCCAGGTCGTGAAGCAGGCTGGTTATATCGGCGCCACCACGTGAAGGCCTCCCTCTCCAGTCCATGCAAGGCAACTGGGGGATAAGGAGATAACGATGGCCGCCACAAACCACTCGACTTGATAAGCAGCTGCATCTCTTATCGCCTTCAGCCTGAGGACGTGGGCTGGGATTCTCAAACGTATTTACAATGAATTCTCTGTCGTAACTTAGATGTGTTTTGTACGATGGTAAACGTGAGTAGAATCCTTCCCTGTGTTCCATCTCTCGTCATGAACAATTCCTGATTACGAGAGGGGGTGTCATGGCTGTTTCGGGTACAAGGATGAACGAAGCCCAGATATTTACCATGTCTCCAGGGCTTCCTAGATAAACAGATCTTAGTTAAAACAAGGAATTGATCGTACATGTGTTCGTGAATCCCAGACTTGTTTTGTATCATATTCCTGTTGATATCACAGAATTTAATCCGTCTTAGGGAAGCAGTCTCGTAATAAGGGGGATTTAAAGATGGCCGCGAGTAAACAAACAACTCATCCAGTTCAAAAGCATCTCTTGAGCTGAAGACAGAAGTTTGAATGAAATGAAATATATAGAGATCATCTTAGTCTAAATTTTAGCCTTTGCAAGTCTGTGATATGTATTTGTGGTGTTCTCTTGCCTCTTAAATCGAGTGAAACAATTTGCATCGTAATCTTGCAACCCCCAGAGTATTATATTTAAGTAGTAGTAGTGGTAGTGGTGGTGGTAGTGGTGGTGGTGGTGGTAGTAGTAGTTGCAACCCAGTGGACTGCAGGCTGAATCTGTCTCTCTACTTCAGTCCATCATCCTCTTCTGGGAGACGGAGATGGGGTTGAGGGACGTCTGTATTACCAGGCAGTGGATCCGCCCGGTTATATCAGTGCCACCACTTGAAGGCGCGTCTCTCTCCAGCACCCCTCGTGGTACTGAAGGGGCCAACCTGATAGTCTCGGTCAATCACCACTTCACCTTTATCACCCTTAACTGATTAGGGTGAGTCTCGTGTGGGTGAGGCGATTGCAAGGTTAGGGGAAGTTAGTGGACCGATGGAGTAAAACGTATATATATTTTTTTCTTTTTAATGCAAGGAAGAAGGAACCAAAGGCCACGGGCCCGCATACTGTTCCTTCCAAGAAAAAAACAAAAGCAATACAAAAGAGAGCCAAATTCAAGATCTATTCATTTCGAGATGCCTGGACACACTGCGTTTGAAAGACTGGAGATCATAGGAAGTAGGAAACACATACAGAGGAAGACAGTTCCAGAGTTGACCGGTCGCATAAATGAGGAGAAATGAGAAATACGAAAGGCAAGACACAGTGCTGGCAGAGAAGTGTCGCTGAATTTTTGCCCATGGCCGCACAAGGAATATCAATCAAATAATCGAGCATTTCCTGTGTATGAGGGTTTATCCAGCTACTCCTCCTAGACATGAGGTCAGATTTGGATGAAACTGTGCAGGAACATTCCCTAGAGATCCCGATTTTGTATAAGCGTTTTTGGATTCGAAGTTTCAAAGGCATTTTTATTTGCAAAATTAATAGAGTAACCCCTCAATAGTTTGTTTTCAGTAGCAGAGCCAAGTTCATTTTCTTCGAGCCTTACCACATAGCCTGCTAGTTTATTCATATATATTTTGTATCAAAGTTCTGAAAAATAAACAATGGACCAAATGAGCGTAGGTAGTCTTACAGAAGCCACTATAATGTACCTTGGCGAGTGATGGCCCGCTTCAGCATAAGGAACCCATCTTGAAGGGTTCTTTGTAGTTCGCCGAAGTAGTGGTTTTGGCAGGCATCCTCCCCAGGCACTGAAACACAAGGTAGTCATATTACCCTCTTTACACTAACTTGCCCTGAAGTTGCCATCTCTTCTTTATGATTTCAAAGTTGTAACAATAGATTAGCACTAAAATATGATACTAGTCACGAAGAAGTGCTGTGGAAAATGTTGTGGAGCCATAGTATCATCTCTTTCTGCCACTGAGCTACGTGAAGTGAGCTACAGAGGGACGAAAATCAGGTCCAAGTTAGAGTTAAAACAGTATAGTTAAGGGAATAAAATTAACAGTTGGTTAAAGCAAATTATTTAACTAACCAAACAGACTGTAGCGACTATATGCAATTTTACCCAAACTTTCTAATGTTAAGATACGGTGAACGGGAAGAAGAGGGACATAACTTTGGGGGGCAACAGTACTCCCTCGCTTCAGTCTCGTCCTTTCGCTGTTCATTCTGCAAATATACGCACTTCTGTTGATTTTTCTACCTTAATTCACACACATACCTGCGGAATTTCCCTTACCTACGACAAAGCACCTGCAGTCTTCTCTTAGTCATACGCAAGGTGGCATAAATAGTCTTGCAGCAACTCTTCCTTAATGACAGAATTTGCGTTTACACCTTAAGCATATTCTCACATGTTCATCTTTTTAAATATCGACACAGACTGCATCACTATCATACAGGAGGATGTTCAGGTACAATTTGCAGAATAAATAGGAAAGGAAGATGGGTTACGAATTCCCCAAAGCTCCAGCTCCATCCTGACACTCCCAGATTTACTCCTCTTCATCCTTCCGCCTCGTTATACGCTTTTTACTTTACTTGACTTAAAATTTGTCGTCTCTCCATCTTGAATACTGAGTTATAACAATAGATTAAGGCGGCTTTGTAATGCTAGTTACGAAGAAGTGTAATGGAGAGGGTGTAAAGTCGTCGTGTTGTCTTTTTCTGCCACAGACTTGCGTGATATGAGCCACAGAACTGGGCCAGGTTAAGGTGAAAAGGGTACATCAGTCCCTCTCACACCTCCACCACCTTCCTCCCGTACCATTTCGTCACCGCTGAGGGATCATCTTAGTGCTGAGGTCCTTCGCCGTGCTGACTACTTGTTACTCCCTCAGCAGCACCATTCCATCGCCCTGTGCTTCCCCAATCATGGTGCTAACGGTTGTGGCGTGGGAGACTGTTAGCACCCGTTCCTTAGCGATTTAGTTTCCATGTAATCCCCTAGCATTCTTCTCTGTGGCTTATTTAGTTGATTTTCGACAGTGCATTAAATAATATACATGTAGATATGGAGGGATGGAGTGGAGAGGTATATGAGAGAGGGGGGTGTGAGCTGGGAGCAGGGCAATGAAATGGCGGGGGACAGGGCGACATGAAGGCGATTTGTTTATGGCCACCCCTTACGGAATTAAGGCGTCTGGCAATAGATAGATAGATACGAAGTGCAGTCTCCTGAAGCACAAATCGCTTAGGAAGATGTGCTACGAGATTTCCAATGCCACACAAAATACGTATAAAGCCACTGAAAATACAAATAAAGCCACTGAAATACGAATAAAGCCACTGAAAATACAAATAAAGCCACTGAAATACGAATAAATCCACTGAAATACAAATAAAGCCACTGAAATACGAATAAATCAACTGAAATACAAATAAAGCCACTGAAATACGAATAAAGCCACTGAAATACGAATAAAGCCACTCATAATGCGCATAAACATAAAGCTCTTATAATACGCATAAAGCCACTTATAATACAAATAAAGCCACTGAAATATGAATAAAGCCACTTATAATACGCATAAAGCCACTGAAATACGAATAAAGCCACTTATAATACGCATAAAGCCACAGCATACTTATAAAGCCACTTAGAATAAAAATTAATCTACACAGTACTAATAAAACCACTTAGAATACGAATAAAGCCAAACAAAGCCACCAAAAATACGACTCTAAGTATCCGCAGGTAATAAGCCACCTCTAATTAACAGTCTCACCTGGGGGCTGCCATGGAGGTGAGAAAGCAAGACCGCCAGCGAGATAGAGACACAGGATGAGAAGCCAGCGCGTCATGGTGTCCAGCTGAGCACTGATAGGGGTTTGGCCGGTTTATATGGTTATCAGCACACACACACACACACACACACACACACACACACACACACACACACACACACACACACACACACACACACACACACATTAAGACCGCTAGTTTTAGTGAATTTATCCATTTTTAATTCCTTTATTCTCTCCATAAACTTTTGTATTAACGCTCTATAATTTATAATACTTAGAATAAAGACCTCAGATAAAGCCGGAGCTGCCTTTCCAAGCCACCTGGGGAAAAAGCCTGGTCTCCTTGAGTGTTATAATCAGGAAATCTAGCGGACACACAGAATTTACAGCGCCGTAAAACACTCACACAAATTACGCTAAAACACCCACCACTCGCATCGCATTTACAGAGTTCCATTCCCAGAGTGAAGGTAAACTAATATAAATGTTTTTTCCAGAGTTTGCCCAAGTTGCAAGGATTTATTACACACACGATCACAGCTGCCTCACGACCACCTTTTTCCGTAGACTTTACTTTCGTAGTCTCTTTTATTCTTTCAATACTTTCTGTGGGAGAGTTAATCATACGCGCAGCTCACATCCAGGTCAACGCAGATCAAGTGACAGATTAGTGGGGGTGGAAGAAGACCCGGGTGAGGAGGAATAAAGAGGAGAAAGGTGAAAATAAGAGGAGATCGACAGTGTTACGGCTTGTTGTTGACATTCTGTACGCTGGAATTTTTTAAAGCTGCCCCGACGCCCATCCACAAAGCCAGCCAATCGGCAAACCACAACACGCCCCGCTCCCACACCAGCTGCTGCCTTCCTCACCCCCTACCCATCAAGAGACAGCCAATTCTCAGTCTGAACTCCTTTTACCATAACGTGGCCAAGAGTTTTGTCCTTTCCCTGTTCTTTTCACGTAGCTCAAGGGCAAAATAAGGGATTGCCGTGGCTCTGTATCCTTTCTTTTTGCAACTCTTTTCACGTAGCTCAGAGGCAAAAGAGACTACTGTGGCTCTACACCCTTTCCTTTTGCCGTTCTTTTCACGTAGATCATTGACTAAAGAAGGCAATACTATGGCTCTACATCCTTTCCAAAGCACTTCTTCGTGACTAGTATCATTGTAGTGTCAGTCTCTTGCTGCAACTTAGTATTCAAGATTGAGAGAGGGAAATTCTAGCCCAGGTTAGCGTAAAGAGGGGGTTGGTAATGATTAATAGTGAAATATATGAGTTAAACTGATTGCATACTACAATTGTAAAAGAACGCGTTGCCATTAAGGTGTGTGTGTATACTGCCAACTCCACTAGAGCGTCATGAGTGTGTAAGGCAGCCTTGAGTGACCTTAGGCTACCCATTTTTGCGATAGAGTGCACTGAGATTACACACTTCTACAGTAGTGTGCACAGAGAGATTACACACTTGTACAATAGTGTGCACAGAGAGATTACACACTTGTACAATAGAGTGCACAGGAGGTTACACACTTCTATAACTTAGTGCACTGAGAGGATATAGGGGAACAGACGAATGTAGAGAATGTTAATCAGTCATAGAAGTATAAATGGTTATGAACAGGTCACCTCCACTGTAGAAGAGATGGAGTGAGAGGAAGATGCATACAGAGAACAAGATATGAGTGAGATTTAAGATATGCTAGGACTGGATGGAACAGGGTAAGAGCCAACAGATTAGAGTGGAGAAAGATGTGTAGGGCGTTCATTCTGTAGTGCGCTATCTCAGGAAAATAGTCGTTCATCCATCATCCAAGCCTACGTTGCCTCATGAGGAGCGTAGGAGCCCGGAGCTAGGCATGTTGGTCCTGATATTTAAGATGAGAGTGACCAGCCTCACCTATCCCTGAGTGGCATTACGTGTGCAATAAACCCCAACCATCCCTTGGATATAAACCTTCATCGGCTCAATCCAGCGTAGTAAATGGTGTCCTGGTGTACAGGAAACCGTTTGGCTTGTCACTCAGTGTAGAGTCACCCACAGGCAGAAGGAAGTGGAAAGAATGAAGGAAAGAAAGACAGAGGAGGGAGTGTAAAGTCACCCGTAGGCAGAAGGAAGAGGAAAGAATGAAGGAAAGAAAGAAGAGGAAGAAAGGAAAGAAGGGAAATATTTGTGATAAGAAAAAAAAAACGACACGAAGCTCTGATACATCTCTAAATCATTGCCAGAGGGAAAGAAGACTGAAATAATTATAGCCAGTGTTTCTGAGCGAGAGACTGACGAGGAGAGTATATGTGAGTGAGGTGGAGGGGGGGAGAGGGAGGAGGAGGCCAAGGATGAGATGGAGGGGTGGAGTGGAGAGGTATGTGAGAGAGGGGGGTGTGACTTGGGAGCAGGGCAGTGAAATGGCGGGGGACAGGGCGACATGGAGGCGATTTGTTTGTGGCTATCCCTTAGTTATTAAGTTTTATAGATGATCAGCTGAGAAGAATCAACAAGCCACATGATGACCTGTAAATGGTACCGACAGACATACAGACAGACAGACAGAGGCACGAAAGTAATTGTGGTTACCTTATTCATTTAATTATATCATTGTACAAAAAAATGCTGAAGTCAGTAAGAATCTCTTTTACGATAATATTGAGACACACACACACACACACACACACACACACATATAT
>JAGKTI010000438.1:10835-54025 GCA_018397915.1 Birgus latro
TGAAGTCAGTAAGAATCTCTTTTACGATAATATTGAGACACACACACACACACACACACACACACACACAGACGCATTTATATTTTTTTAACTGCAAAAAAGGCATAAAACAACAGTAATCCTTTTCGTGATAATATTAACCGATCTGAAACTGCCTCTGTGAAAAAAAAAAATAATCGTGCAAAATGCCGTTTAAAAAAAAAAATGCACTATTCGTTATTCCAGATATACTCACATGTACGCTATAAATTTGGACAAAAAAATAAAAAATAAAAGTGGATTTTCAAATGGGCGAAATGTGTCAGGCTGGAAATTGCTGTAAATCCCTGGCCCTAGACACGGCTCGTCTCTGGTCATTTTTAAACCGTAACACAAAGCACAAATGTGTTGCATATTCAATGATGAAGTGTCCTCTCTCTCTTAATAACGCATGATTCACTTGTATGCTGCTATCCACAAGGGAGGGGTAACACGAAATATCCCGAGCGCTTTCGTGTATTTAGATCTTAAGGGGACAGCAAAGTCTCTCCCCTTGAAGATGTGAATACGCATACGCTTACCTATGAATTGTACGCTTATCGTTCATATGTTGCGATATGTTGAGACACTTTTCACCACAACGCCATGTTTGTTCAATATATAGATGTTTATGAACAGACTGATTGATATATTGACTGATTAACTGATTGATTTACTGATAGACTTAACTGATTGATTGTTCGATGGCTAAATAAGTATTGGTATGTGGGTTTATGAGAGAAGTCAAAACAAGATCTGCAGAGACGGAAACTGATGATAAATAGTGAGATGTGGAATATTTCAGGTTTAAAATCAGTGTAAACAAACGATGCTGTGTTACTTGCTAATATTGAATGGATTTTTTTTTTCCATGTCAGTGAGTGGAGAGGTCTGAAAGAAAATGAAGCTAAGTGTTGTTAAGGTTGCTGAGAGAGTTACTGATTTGTTACTGCATGGAGAGGGGCTGGAAAAGGTGGAAGAATTTAAGCACCGAGATGCAGTGATGTGGTAAATGTTTGGGGAAAGTGGAGAATAGAGTGGCTCGAGGAATTAAGGTTACTGGTGCTGTGAAGGCCTTGATGCTGAAAACTGGCCTTAAAAATGTAAAAGTGTGTCATTCCTCACATTAACTTTCGAGGTGACGTTTTGGACTGACGTGAGTATTTCTGAGATTAGAAGAAAATATATTGTTCGGAAATATAAATGGGCTGCGTAGATCTGATGGCCTAAGAATGCATTTATTCGTAAGAGACGTAGAGGAAGGAAATCTGTTGGCCCAGGGGTAGAAAAGAGAGTGGATGTAAATAGAGAGGCGAGGGCGTATAGATAAGAGTTTGGGGGAAGGAGACGTGGAAGGCCAAGAGCAAAGTAAGATGATAATTTAGTGATAATGGAAATAACTATACGAATGAGCAAAGTGTCGAAACGGAGGAAGAAAAAACAAAAAATGAGGAAGGAAACGAATGGATGGATGACCTACATATGGAGATCTGCACTTTTGGTACAGAGGAATATATTTTAATCGGATCTAACTTCATAGCGAGGAAAACTGCAGCTACAGAAAAAGATATGATGATCCAAGAAGAGGTTCATTGCACAGTACCAGCTCCAGGAATATTGCAACACTCAACTTGGCCGATTGCACTTCTTCGTACCCAAATCCAGGACTGTTCTTACTTACTCTCACCCTACCAGCCCTCTCACTCCCCCAGTCCTCTCATTCCTCTCTTCCCTGCCAGACCTCTTATCTCTCACCCTGCCAGCCCCCCCTACCCCTTCGTGCTGCAGGGGGGGGGGGGGGCGAAGTTGGTGCAAATATCAGCAGCTGCAAATTTTCCCGTTATCTGTTTTATGCTTGGGGTCTGCCCCCCCTCCCCCCCAAACACCCAATCGCCCCACACTCCACTCACGACCGATTGCTTTCACAGTGCGTTGGTTTCACAGTGCGTTTGGTTTCACAGTGCACACAGTTGGTTTCACGTGCACACAGCTGGTTTCACAGTGCACACAGCTGGTTTCACAGTGCACATAGTTGATTTCAGTGCACACAGCTGGTTTCACAGTGCACACAGCTGGTTTTACAGTGCACACAGCTGGTTTCACAGTGCACACAGCTGGTTTCACAGTGCACACAGTTGGTTTCACAGTGCACACAGATGGTTTCACAGTGCACACAGATGGTTTCACTGCACACAGCTGGTTTCACAGTGCACACAGCTGGTTTCACAGTGCACACAGCTGGTTTCACAGTGCACACAGCTGGTTTCACAGTGCACACAGCTGGTTTCGCAGTGCACATAGTTGGTTTCACAATGCACACAGCTGGTTTCACAGTGCACACAGCTGGTTTCACAGTGCACACAGTTGGTTTCACAGTGCACACAGATGGTTTCACAGTGCACACAGATGGTTTCACTGCACACAGCTGGTTTCACAGTGCACACAGCTGGTTTCACAGTGCACACAGCTCAAGTACTTTTCTTTTTTTCCTTTACATAAACAATGATCTGACTATTAAATTAATATATTCGTATTTTATCTTGCTATCTATCTGTGAATCTATCTATTTACTCTATCCATACCCAGACGCCTTAATCTTGGAGGGGGTGACCACAAACAAATCGCCTCCATGTCACCCTGTCCTCTGCAGTCAGGCTAGCTACCCTATCTCCAGTTCACAATATCCACATTCCTATACCTCTCCACTCCATCCTTCCACCTCATCCGCGATCTCTGCCTCTCCCCATCCACCTGACTCACATAAACACTCNGTGTGTGTGTGTGTGTGTGTGTGTGTGTGTGTGTGTGTGTGTGTGAGAGAGAGAGAGAGAGAGAGAGAGACCACTAACTCACTCAGCTGAATAAAATCGTCTGGTAACAAAAAAATACCAAAATTTTTCGAGTTACGAGAGAGTAAAAATAAAAAATAAAAAAAATCCGACAGTAACGAGAGCTGACCATTCGCAAAAAAAAAATAATAATAATTATAAAAATAAAATAAAACGGAAAACTTGTACCCATATATATACCGCATACGCACACACGCGGCAAATTTCACGCATGCTGTGGCAGGGTGGGGTATATCACAGCGTATATCACGGCATTCGGGGGTTGGATATACGCTGAAAATATTCCCTTCAGTTCCAATGCGTATTTTCTTTTCTTTCCCAGCTAGCGCTTGACGATTCTCTTTTGTTTACGGTAAGTTTTTCGAACTGAGGGGTTATGTTGCTTTTGGGTGTGTGTGTGTGTGTGTGTGGTAGGTGGTGGCGGCCATCATCCACTCGCTTGATGTAGTGTTGCCTACTTCTTTCTTCACCTTTATCGTTCTTTTTCTGTGTCTGTTTTCCTCACTTCCTATTTCTCACCATCATCCACTCGCTTGATGTAGTGTTGCCTAGTTCTTCCTTCACCTTTATCGTTCTTTTTCTGTGTCTGCTTTCCTCACTTCCTATTTCTCACAATCATCCACTCGCTTGATGTAGTGCTGCCTACTTCTTCCTTCACCTTTATCATTTTTTTCTGTGTCTGCCCTCCTCACCTCCTCTTTCTCCCATCTTTCCTGTTACTTTTTATAACCCTTCTTTCCTTTTCAGGTGGTTTTATATTGAGTGCCAAGCCTAATGGTTTCCTGTAAGCCAGGAAACCATTTACAACGCTGGGTGGTAACCATATAACCAATCCATACGTGCTTCCTACGTGTCAGCAAGTGGCTTGACAGAGGGTTAGTGCCCTTCCCCGTAAAACAACTAACTCAAAGACAATCGGCTACCCTTTATGGAATTATGGCGTCTGGCTATAGATAGATAGATAGAGAATAGCTTTAATAAATCTCTTTAATACAAGATGCCTTTCTAAGTTGAATAAATTGGTCCGGCAGAAGCAAGAATAAATAAAAAAGGACGTCGAATGGATTCAAGGCGTTGTGGGTGACGCAATTATCACGCCCAGACCTCGACTTTGGCCTCGAGAGAGAGAGAGAGAGAGAGAGAGAGAGAGAGAGAGAGAGAGAGAGAGAGAGAGAGAGAGAGAGAGAGCACCTGCAAAAATGCTAGCTTTGCAAACTACACTCATGCGAAAAACAGCATCGGGGAATTTGGCCGCGGAGGCTTCCACCTTGCATTCAGTCACGCAGGGCGGGTTTTAAGCCAATTGGACCAGTCGTTCCCAATTGGCCTACGTGAAATAAGCTGTAAGAGAACAAAATCTGGGCCATTTTAAGATGAAAAGCTATCCCACTGCTTCTAAAGCAAGTGGAGGCGTGAGTCAAGAGCCCTTTTTCTCGTTGGGTAAGGAAGTTCCGTAGCACATCTTCCTAAGCGATTTATTTATGGATATGGCTGGTTAATATCCTTTTGTGTGTTATGTGGACAATATGACGATGTTTAGAGGATTTATATAACACAGAATAGGATAGTAATGTGTACGAGTAATAAGCAAAGTAAATCGCTAAGGGAAAGGTGTTAGGGAGCTTCCTTAACCAACAAGGGGCCAACATGGGTAAGAATCTTGTAAAATTGACCCAGGACTCTGTTTCTTTCCCACTAGTAAAAAGAAACACTAGCCCTTAAGTACAATGCTGACTAGTAAAATTGCAGTTACTTACAAGAGAGAGAGAGAGAGAGAAGAAAAGTAATTGTTCCTGTAAAGTTGAAGGTTTATAAGTATTCCTAAAAACTGTGTCATAGAAGTAGTTATTGAGAGTATGATGTGTAAAGTGACACTGACTGACAGCATCTTAGTTAAGTGTTCTTTTTACCAGTTAAGTAATAGTTTAGTTGTCTAAGCCACTCGCAGCTGTGCGGCCTATTAGTGTAAACTGCCCTGAGTCGCAGTTTGATCTCACTTTTTACGACCTCCAGACACGGCTATCAACTCTAACTGCCCGCCTGCACACCCCATTACCTCACTCCACAATTCTGGCGCTGACGAGGAGCCTGCACGTGGTGGCGCAGTGTGGTGGAGTTGAGCAGCTGCGGCATCCACCCACGAGCCAAACCCTCACCTATTTCCCTGCATCTCGTGGGAAAAGGCCCTGGTTCGATCCTGGCGAGGCGCTGACCATCACAAAGGGTCGGTGATTCCCTGCAAAATGTATGAACTGTACTGTACCTATAAGACGGCCTCACTAAAGCAAATATTTACCTGAGGTCGACGGATCTGCTCGGCCAGACAGATCGGAGTAAAGTAACAGCAGCAACATCACAGTCCAGGGAGCCACACACACTCGCTTCTTCTCCACACTAAGTACAACAGTGTGTACGCAAACAGTCTGAGCAGTACAATTTTCAAGTAAAGCCATCAGGAAACTACGTACATTTACCATTAATAGCTTAACTGTGAAAGAAATGATCAAACTGTCATGTCATAGAAGTTTAAAGTAGTAGAATTGCTAATCTTAAAATGGTAGTTGTAATCGCTTGAGGCTGGTGTGTCTGTCAGTTACAATAAGCCAAAAAAAACACACAGTCCAAAGAGTGTTTTAAGATTTACCTGAGTTCCGCAGGTGTAAATGACGAGCCGCACTTCAAGCTGACACACCGACTGCAGCCAAACACATGTCAAACACACTCATTGGTTTCATCAAATAAATGCTTTGGTGAATTACACTTTTATTCCACAAAAGTCTTTCCCTAATTTGTCGGCATCAAGTTCATATCAAAATCTTTATGGTAATTTCCTGCGATACGTGGCTATAAATTTGCTTCCTACTCAATTAACAGACTAATTCTCAGTCAGACACTCCGCAGTTTGTCATCTTTTGTGGCTTCGCTGCAACAGAGCAACATGCCAACCACGGTTAAGCGTGACTGACGTACTGTATTGTGACACGTTATCTGGTTAATCTCTGTTAAGGTGATGTAAAATTATTCATCTTTTTTCCTACTCTGTGTAAAGATATTGTTAATGGTCCAATCCAGGGTAATTGTGGCATTTATTGATTTTTTTCTTCGTTTGCTTTTTGTGCTGTGTTGTAATTAGGTCAGTTATTTATCTGTTTATTCATTTGTGTTCCTTTCTCTGTCCCATCATCATCATCATCATCATTATTTTTATCACCAGTAAAGCGCCTCTGTCGGTAAGGTACGAGCGAGGCCATATAAATCCAGAAGCGCTGAAATGTGGCCTTACACTCCTGGGATGCCAAGCGTATACTGATGGCCATCTGCCTACCAAGTTTCATGCCTTTACGACATGAAGATTTTCCGCATGCTGCACTTGGCGCGTGTCACGTGCCACGTGCACCGCCTGGGTGTGATGAAACCTGTCAAAAACAAATCTTAAAGAATTGGGCTATCATATGGGACAAACCACGCAGTGATCGACCCTGTGGCTGCTGAGATATAAACTTCTCAAAAGCGTTACGGTCGGGCCGGGTCAGGTCGGGCCGGGTCGGGCTGCTCATGTGAGAGAAAATGCCACTACTTGACGAGAGACTCCCGAGGGCTTCGTCCTCGCACGTAATCATCATCTGTCACCATCCCCACTTCCCTATATTTTACTCTCTCTCTCTCTCTCTCTCTCTCTCTCTCTCTCTCTCTCTCTCTCTCTCTCTCTCTCTCTCTCTCTCTCTCACACATGTCCGGGGGTTCCCAAGAGGGTGTAAGACGATAATAAAACCATATAAATAGCATACAAAGAAAATGTTAATGGTGCAATGCAAAATAAATCGCTAAGGAGAAGGCGTCACGTAACTAAGGCCCTAATTCTCGTTAGTTAGAGAAGCTCCCTAACGCCCTCTCGTAAGCGATTTATTTTACTTATTACTCCTTACTGTTAGGTAAACCCTTCTAACATGGCCATACTCTGCAACGTACAAAAAGATACCAGCCATATCCAAAAATAAATCGCTAAAGATGAGGTGTTAGGGAGCCTCCTTACCTGGCGAGAATACACAGGCCTTACCTTATCTGTTTCCCCCTATCCCCCGAAAGGACGATGGTGGACTGCAGGAGGAGAGCAACTTCAGCCTGCAGTCCACTGGGTTCACGTTTGAGATGAGCCTTCGACTATAACTGATATAACTCACTTTATTTATTTATTTATTTATTGCATATTAAGAAGGGAACTTATATACACTAATAATAAACGTCTTTACTTACATTTATATAGCCATCTCCTCAGTAACCTTCAATAAATAGTCCTGTTTTGCAAAGCTTCGTTGGTTTCGGGTTCGGGATGGTTGGTTTGATGAGGTGTTGGATTCGTTTGGAATGAGATCAGCGAGTCTGCTTTGGATCAGCTGAGATTTGAGGGTTCGTTTGGAATGAGATCAGCGAGGCAATTTTGAATCAGCTGGGATTTGAATTAACAGGAAGGACTAGAAACGTGGGATATTTATGCATTTTCGCTTCATGTTCCTTCTGTAACGAGAGGAAAGAGAAAGCAAAGAAGAAAGGAGAGAAGGAGCTAGAGGAAGAAAAAGGAAAGAGGGAGGAAGGGAGATGAAAAGGGAGAGAGAGAGAGAAGAGAAAGACAGACAGGAGAGAGAAAGAAAGCAAATTATGTCATGATAATTTCCCTCGTAAAATTATTTGTTGTTGCAAGTGAGAGACATGGTAAGATTACAGTCTCCTTGGTTCGTAGTCTCGTTGGGTTCAGGAAGCTCCCAAACATCTCTTCCTCAGCGATTTATTGCTGGATGCGACTGGTTAATATCCTTCTGTATGTTACTTAAGCTGAGTATGGCGATATTGGAATATTTTATATAACACAGGAGGACAGTACGGTGTAATAAACAAAATAAATCGCTTAGGAAACTGTTAGGGAGCTTCCTCAACGGGTATTCAAAAGCTCCGAAGCCCAATTTTTCATAACCTGATTTCGTGTGTTGACAGCTGAGGGTAATTGCAATAACACCAGCTACCTATAACACTCCATCACTCACGCTTATATTCACGATAAAACTGTACTCTTTTCGCTCTAACTTGGCTTACGTTTTCCCTTCTCTCCATCATGAATCCTGATCTGTAACGAGAGATTAACACCTAAATACGACGCTAGTCATGCAGAGGCGCCGTGGAAGGATAGACTGTAGGGCCATAGCATTGTCTAACTCTGCCAACGAGCTTCATGAAATAGGCTACAAAAGAAGGAAACTCTGGGACAACTCAGGGTGAAACAGCAATAGGCCTAGTGTACAAAGATCCTGTTTATTATTAACAAGCAACGCAGTGCCTCCTTCAATCATCAGAGCAGAAAGATTCCTTCACTCCATTCGTCAGTAACGCAGCTCCTGACTAGCTCTCTTTCATGAATCCAGCCATAGGTACTGAACGAAAACCATGAGGACATCCCACACCTTTGTCTCATTCCAGAACTTAGAGAGAGAGAGAGTCTGCGTGAGTCTGCGTAAAGTAAGTGGCAGTGGAGATGTAGTAGCACCGTTCCCTTAGCGACTTATGCTATACGGGCGTCACTACCATCATAAAAGCTCTTCAGCATTCAGCAGTTTATATTTCACACCATACACGCTGTACATAAACCCTGCTGTTATCCCTAGTTGTTTGCTGGTTCAGTTCCTTGTGTCAGGGGCTCATTTCTGAACGAGAGAGAGAGATTCGCAACTTGGTGACAAAAACTTCAAGTGGGCGCTGAAGTTTAGCAAACCGTCCACTTCATCTGAGCGAAAATTGCTAACCCAGGCATTGTCAATATGGGGTCAAGCGAACAGTTAAAACAAGGTGGTCTATAGGTAACGCTCCCCTTGGCCCTGCTCGATACTTTCTTGTGTTCTGTGGGGACGGGCTTTAGGGGTATCTAACTTCTATTTTTCTTACCGCCACAGCCACGCACTCATCAGCAAATTCAGCCGTCCCTGTAAAACGTAAGATAACAAGCAGGTGTGTAAAGAAGCGCTATTTACAGACTCCCTCCTATATTTACCGGCTCTGAAACGTAAAATTTAATGCTTCGAGGCAATAGAACATTAAAATAACACTTAGAATTAATATTTTTGGTTATCTATGGATCCTGGTTCTGAATACACTTGATCTATTCTGCAGTTTCGAGGCTAAAAATATCTGAAGTACATTGGTAATCATACAGTACTTGAAATACACACAGTACTTTAAATTACATATGCATGGTTTTACTCGTGGGGTGAAACAGAGAATTCAGAGGCTCGAATGACGAGTGGAGAACTGTGTGACTCGTTTCATTTAACAATTTGTGTATAGTTTGCCTGTTGTTATGCTTCCTTTATTTACCATTTTTTTTTATTTTGTCATCCTTTATTTAGTGAGTAATAGTGACAGGATGATGATGATGACGACGATGATGAAGATGATGATGATTATGTGATGATGATGAAGTCGTAATTCAAAGTTTTCTTATTCTTTTTTTCCCCCTAAATTAACACATCACCCCTGTTTAATAAGCATCAGTGTTATCTTCCTACTTATCCCTTAAGAAGTGTGGTGGACTGGGGGACAAGGGACAGCGGCAGCCTGTAGTCCACTGGGTTGACATCCAGATAAACGAGGCTCTACAATACAACAAGATTTTACTCATCTGCGTGAAATTTAATGTTTTTGTTTTGTTTTGTTTTTCGCCTGAGGGACCTAGGACCACTCCCACGCCTTGAATACAAAGGTGTGAATACAAATTTGGTGATAACACCATGAAGGACGCTTGTGGATGACATTTAGCCTCTGTACTGGGATAAACGTAAATTTTCACTGACGAAGCCGGTCCAAGAAAATATCACTGTTTACGAGTTTTAAGGGATGGCTGCAGTGAAAGGGATAATTGGTGTACCCTAACCCCTCTAGCTCGAAAATTTTTCCCCCAAAATTGATAATATTTGAGAAAAAGCAAGAAAAGTGACCAAATAATGCATCCTCAGTCTGAAAGGGTTACTATACACTTGTTACTCCCACCAAGGAAAGTTGGAGGAGGTCATGTTTTCACCCCTGTTTGTCTGTCTGTCCGGAAAATATATCAAAAAGTTATCAGTGGATTTCAGTGATACTTTTTGGATATGTGGGTCATTGAAGGAGGATATAATTAAATTTTGGTGGTGATCTGACGTGTCTGGTACAGGCGGACGTGTAGGCTTGTTATTGAATATATTTGGGTCTGCTGTATACTGGGAAAGAGAGAGACAGACAGACAGAGACAGAGGCCATAAAATTTCAACTATCCATTATAGCTGTACGTCCACAAATTTTTATTCCCTGCGTCACAATAGTTTATATATACAATTTTATGCCTTGTCTTGGAAGGATTAACGCTAGGAAACCAATTACTTTTTTCTCTTAGTTTGCAATTGACGCTTCGAGACGACTGTATTTGCCTGAGATTTTTCATCGAACCAGTGGCGCTTCGGATAGCCTTTTCACATTCACTACTGTCCTCTTTTTACTCTAACTTGATCTAAAAATTGCCATCCCTCCTTGTCAGTGCTGAGTTTTAACAGATTAACCTAAGATCCAGTCACGAAGAAGTGCTGTGTAAAGAATGTAGAGCCGTACTGTTGCCTATCACTAAACTACTTGAAATAAGCTGCAAAGGGACGAAAATCTGGGTCAAGTTAATGTGAAAGGACTACAGACATCGTTCCTAGGTCGGATTATATCGCCTGAAGGTATCAAGAATAATAACTTAAAAAAGAAAAGGACCTGACTATTGGAGGGATCATGTAATCTTGCTTTACATCTGATTGTCAATATTTCTACGCCCGTTTTCTCGTCGTTTAAAGAGTCTCCCTAACACATCTTCAACAGCGACTTATTTTTGGATGTGGTTGGTGATTTTCATTTTGTATCTTACCTATGCAGAATACGGCGATATTAGAATGATTTAAGCAATGCAAAAGACGAGAGTAACGTATAATAAGGTAAATAAATTGCTTACTAAGAGGTGTTAGAGAGGTTCATGAACCGACAATAATGGGAGCCGTATGATAAGCAAAATAAATCGTTTAGGTAGAGGAGTTAGGAAGCTTCCTAAACCAAAAGAATGTGAGCCCTAGTTACAATAGAGAAATGAATGGCGCTTGAACGAGAAAACGAAGCACGAGACAGCTTCGAAACGGGATCCAACTTGGGCTCGCTACGTGAACTGCTGTGGATGGGATGCTTCGTGTGGGCGGGTGTGCAGGTGCTCGCCAGTGTGGGACAGAGCACAGCACCACACACACCTTTGTTTCATACTCTGCTGTGCTTTGAGTTTTCTTCAACATGGTAGTGTTTTTTATTGATTTTTTTTTTTTTTTGAGTTTTTAAATTTGCAATGTTTTACCTTTGTATTCTTTAACTTAGGCTGTTGTTATAGAGAGTTTTTCCTGGTAGTGTAAATTTGCCCTGTATTTTTCTGTAATTGATGAGCTTTTGATTTTTGCTATGAATCCAGAACAGGATGTAGTGAAAAGTTTATAGTTTGTTTATTCAGTAAACCACAAGATAAATCTTATTCAGTACAATGAAAGGCAGTCTTTACACTTGGGTATTATATTAACTGCTAATAGTTTACTGTGTTTATGTATCTCGTAACCTTGTTTGAAACGGCGCCTCAGATTTTCTTGCAGTTGATATGGGGATGGTATAAGCTATATCTACATAATCGTTGTGGCGGCGAAGCGGGTGTTTTTTACTTAATCTGAGCAGGAGAGAGCTTTAAGCCACTTCGCTAATAACTGACTGCCATCCTAGTGTGCATTGTGGATATTGGTGTTAAAGCGTTAAGTGACTTAACAATATAGAAGTCTTGGGTGACAAGTAATTTGCTTTGGTTTTTAATTTACCAAAGTCCTGGAGTAATTATGGTAAGAGGAGACTTTATTGGTTTGGCGCGGTGGCTGTGTTATTAAATTCCTTAAGCATCAGAGAAAGGTGTTTGTACATATGCTTAGAAACTGTTTATTTCTGAAGTGAGTGTCCTGAAATTTACATTCTAGAAAATAAGATATAGTCTAGAAAATAAGTAGCTGGAGTTTGTGCCATTGTGCATTAATTCCATAGTTAAAAGTTTAATCCTTATGAAAACGATCATCCGCGTTTAAGAATTTGAATCAGGGGTACTTTTAAGTTTAATCGCGGTTTCGCTTACTTAAATTATGACATAATCTTGTCTTGACAGGTGTTGATATAACTTAATAAATTTTTGGATCTGGCTCTAATTTCCATACAGTAAAATTCTAGCTTTTAAAAATAAAGGTTCCTAGAAGGGTGGTCTTTCAGATTCTACTCTTTTGTCAGCTTGGTTTTTTGTTTATCAGTATGTAAATTTTTGGTTTTGAACTGCAAACATGTATAGTCTGACGGCCATATTAGTCAGTTCAAATGAAGCATGATGTACTTGCAGTTGTCATAACGTCTTGTCTGACCTTGCACTGCTTGTACATAACTTATTCCTGTACTTCTTGTTCAGAGGTTAATCCAATAGTCGCGATCCACTCTCATATAGGGTAAAAAGTACTGGAGGTTCAGGGTAACGTATTTTTACTTGAACTCGTCCGGCTGACTCGAAAATGTTTTTTACTTTCCTTTCCAGACCTCCAGAAGCGTTGATTGGCTGTTCATCCTCAGCCTAACTGTCCTCTTCGGGTGTGGTAAGTATAATTCACATTTATTAAACGTGCATAACGGTAAAACTTCACGAGAATGTAACCTTTTTCTCGGGCTGCCTATAAGTTTTAATGAATTGCCTGGCAGCGGAGGTTAGAAATCGTCTCATTTTAAGCGTGTTTTAAATCACGCATTAGGTTTGACTTGCATCTAGTGAGAAAATGTCAGTTTGTTTGCGGTGGGTTGAATTAACTTATATTTTGACGGGTGCTTCTCCTTTCCAGATGCATACAACATTCAGGTGGCAGGCGGTGACTGCTGCTGGGGTGACGATACTATACCAGATGGTTCCACGGCTACGATGCTGCCAGAATGCTGCTCCGCTTTCGTCTGTAGGCAGGGACGCATAGTGAAGGAGCATTTCGGCCAACCGGGTGATGAGGACTGTAAGTATTGTTTCCGCTTCTCGTCAGCGTCGCCTACCCAAACTTTTCCATTTCTCTCAGTTTTCTATATCTTTTCTTTTCTACCTTACCTCTCGCAATGTTTGAAAAATGTCTGTTCTTTTTTACTATCATGGTCTGCCATTGAAACCATTATTTAAAGCCTTAAATTTAGAGTGGGGGAAAAACTTCTAAAGCTTGGGTAACATTATCCATTCCCCCTCCTTCGTCCCTCAGGCTGTGAGTTCGATGGAGTGTTGTATCCTAATGGCGCCTCTCTCCCTGCGTACTGCGTCCTCCTCCAGTGCAGCAAAGGCAGATGGATCATTGAAAAGGTCGAAGACTGCTGTGAGTATGAAGTTCTTGCAATTTTTCTCTTAGGTAATGAGTTATTCCTAGCCTCTCCAGGTTGAGTAAGTTCTTAGGCTCATTTTCTAAACATCAATCATACGGACTCTACTGAGAAAAAAATCAAATGCATTATATTTAAGTTCTTCCAAGTTTTCCTGGATCTCGTCTGTTTAATACTTCCCTTGTTGGATCGAAGTATGAAAAGCTAAATCAGTGGACCCTCAAGTACTTTTAACAGGGAGATAAATATTTGGCGTAAATGTTGTCTTGGGGTATATTGAAGTTCCCCCATAACCCAGACGGGGCAAGATGTATCCAGAAAACAGCTCTATTTATGGCAGGAATACTTTATATTTTCAAACTGTTAAAATATATGGTGCGTTGATGTATAGTGCAGTAACTACCGATACATGAAAAGGACTTGCATGGTGACCTGAGTTTAGATAAATCTCATGAATTTACCGTACTTTATTTTCCCGGTCACTTGTTTCCTTGTAAGTATTTATTCCTGGCTAGATTACAAAGATGGACTTCAGCTGCTTATGTAGTTCAAGGTTCTGTCGCGAACTACGTTTAATATAGGACTGAGATGCGGTTCCCAGCTTCCAGTGCGATTTAGTGGTGGGCTTGACACTAGATGGCTTGGTAATTGAACTATGTATGAAATGGAGTAATATCCAACACATGACGGTTTAGTAAATGTACTTATAAAAACCACACTCATAAACTTTAACCTTGTGCTGGGCATATGATTCATTTCCTAACTTGTGGCTAGCCATTACAGTATTTCAGTAGCTTACGTTATAAAATGGAGGGCCCTCGTACATGGGTCCACCTTCTCAATAAAATCCTGTTCGCCTGTTCTCTGCTCCATTTCAGTCTAAATAGTTTAGTGACTAAGGTAAGGAACACATCCCTCTTGACAGCGAAAGTCATGTACTTTGTAAGGACTGTTGGTTGGAGAAATTATTTCTGTAAGGTTTAAACTAATTTTCCTAGGATTGCTGATAGTCTGTCTCTTCATTGGATTAAATTCTATCTGGTATGGTCTTGTATCAAAGCCATCTATAAAACTCGACCCATTGACAGCTTTGCAGTTTATCAGGCCACTCGGACTACAGTAATCTTGGCATTTGTGTTCAGGTTCTAACCTACTTAACGGGATACGTTAAATAAGAAATCTGGGTTGTTTCAAAGTTAAGTAAAAAGATTCATAGTGGTTCGGCCATGGATGGCACCACGGGCTGATAATAGGTGCTAACCATCTTCACAATTTAGCAGTTACCTCAGATTTGTTAGGTCTACACAGGCCCAGGGGGTCTGGGGGTCCATAGTAATTTTTAGCATTCCTGTGGTGACAAGGGGATCAAAGGGCACATTGAACGAGAATACGTTTGGCCTACTTTACATGCCGTGGTTTTCGAGGGCGCTCTCGCTCTGGGAACATCAACACTGGTTCTACCTCTGCTTCACTACCAAATGTCCAGTTACAAATGCGGTGCTGTTTCCTTCAGGCTCCCACTGCTCGGTGTACGATAACTCCCACTTCACCACCTTCGACGGCCACCACTACGGCTTCCATGGCACCTGCAACTACTCCCTGGCTCAGACCGACTACAGCCTGGAGCCTCATACTGCTGTGTACGCCCACTTCAAACCCTGCTGGACCAGCGCCTCCTGCGTCCACCTCGCCACCTTCAGAGAAAACCCCAACACCATAGTCACGCTGGGCCCTCAGCCATCCATGCTGGTTAGTGTGACAAAATGCTCATTGTTAGTGTGGCAGGGTGGGATGCCCCTAGTTAGTGTGGCAGGGATGCCTGTGCTTCTGAAATATAGGTCGAATGACTCCAAACTGGTGGTAAAATCCTGAAAATAGTGGTAAAAGGATTTTTAGTGTGGGAAGTATAACCCAAACCGAAATATTTATGGATTGACACATGAATTAAGTCCAAATATAACCTTTTTCCATTGTACTAATATGCTGGTGTATTATCAGCTACCAGTCTGTAAGGTAACTTAAAATACTTAACTTTACATCAGTGGTTTTGAGCAGATATTTTCTAAATTTCGTTGACACCATTTAAAGTTTAGTGGGATCGCCTGCCTAAATATTTCAGATGACGGTGAACGGCGAGACGTACCCAGTACCCGCGACTGGCTTGCACACAGTGACCACCTCCACCGGCACTCACCCACTGGTTGTGTGGAAAGACAGTGGTTGTCTGCACGTCCTGGGAGCATCACAGATAATGGTAAGTCTGCATGTTTATTGGTAAACAGACCAGTTTTACTTTTAACCTGTATTTTCAAAGGGCAGGAATCGTGGAAGTACTTGTTAGACCATGCCTTGGTTTGAAAAGATTGATAATGATATACTTTTATCCGCCTGTATTGCATAGCTTAACTAGGCAGTCTCCTAATATGCTTGTGTTAAATAGTGCAAAGAAATTACGTTTACGGTATGCAGTGTTCACAGATACGTACACAGAATTTACAATTTTGAACCACTTGTGCAGATAATCTACTGCCCGCACCACATGGACATCTGGGCCTTCCCCACCCTCGCCAACTCCCTGCACGGTCTCTGCGGCCACTTCAATTACTACATCAGTGACGACCTGACCAGCCGCAGCGGAAGCGTCACCCCGCTCACACACTGGCCACTTGCTTTCCCGGAGTCCTGGAAGGTTAGCCAATGTATAGCCTCTGGTATCTTCTCTCTCGAGCCTTTTACCTCTGAATTAGATCCCAGATTTTATTAGTGACTGACTCATTTCTACCAATAAGTAAGGTTCGTTGGACTGGAATTTGTATCCATTCTCTACTAAGTTTTGATATTTAATTGGAAAAAGACCTAACGGACATGACCCGGCAAACTTTCCTGACCCATTCTAGCTTCTGTTCATGGAGAGAATAGTTCGTTTGGAGGGTCCATATGGTTATTAACTGTAGACTGTACCTTATGGCAGAATTAAAGCAAACATTCTTTTCTCTTGGTGCATAATGAACTATTGGCCACAAGCAGACTTAAGATATACTGGCCGTAATAACTCGTAACTCCTGTTAGTGATAACTCCAGAAATTTTAACGATTAGAAACTTTGTTCAAATTAAGAGCAGAAGTTTGGCCATATGGAGAGGCTAGAGAAAGATCAGGGAGCGTGTTTACTAAGACCAAGAATGAGGCGTAGGGAGGGAGATAAGAGAAGCGGGTTTAGGAATTGCTGGGACGAGTTGTGTGGACAAATCTTCAACCAATAAATGCTCCTGTGAGTAGAGGTAGTGATTAGATTTTATGTACAAATGGTATAGATGTGGACCAGTGAGGCCTTTCAACTAGTTAAATTTTTGTAAATCTTAATGGTCGTTCAATTTTTAAGCCACTGAACTGATTAAGATTGTGAAATCCAGGATTATTTTGAATCTAGACGATTCTACCATTTGGTAGATGTCGTTCCTAAACTTAAACTGTAAAATTTAAGTGATAAAATTGTAAGTGGTATAAGAATGCTGTCGAGTGCAGTTGTATTAAATTTAAATCTGATCGCTAAACTTTATTTGTACACAGCATTTTCAACTTGGACTGTTTTCAGGGTGCTGTTCAGAAAGATGCAACTTGTGAAAAGGAGTGCGTGTACTGTCCTGCAGAAACAACGGTGAGTGTTTTGAATATCTCTAGTCATTAACTTCATTGCTAAATATTTCTCAGTATTATGAAATTTATCGAATGGAATTGTGGCAAACTCGGGTCGTGCTAAACGCTAAATATATTTTCTTGAAGTGGTAGGAAGGATGAGGATGAACACTGCATTATTTCGACTCTTGAGTGTTTTTCAGTACTTATAACTTGATTCAGATTAGCGTCTTACTGCAGAATATTTCGCAGGTCTACAGAAAACTCTTATGCAGTACATCGTTTTCATAGCACCACTTCATGATTAGATGTTAGTGGTAATTCAAACTAAGATGGCTATTATAAAGTATGTATCGACCATTGTTTGTCAGGACCCGTGTAGAGCTGGGTATGCTAAGAGGCAAGAACTGCTCAACACATGCCGCCGCGTTCTCTACTCCGTCTTTGGTCGTGACGCGGTACACCTCGAACACAGACTGGGTAAGTGTTCTTCAGCATGTTATGTTCAACTCTACTTGGCCTATATTTTAAGCTTGGTGACTGGCAGAAAGAAATTGGGTGTACATCCTTTAGAGTGCTTAGACAGTTGTTAGATTTAATATTGCAACTCTACAGTCAGGGTGGATGAGGCAATTTTAGTTTGTACACGGAGGTAATCGGAAGGCAGCGCAATGTTTCTAGGCACACAGCTGGAGATTGTATTGCTGGTTTTAGAGAAGCATTAAACGTTAACTACACAGCATTTACTTGTTAAAACCCATACGTTTTAACCTCCCTTAGTGTGCTGTTTACCAGAGAACACTCGCAAAGTTCAGTGTATATCAAACTCCTGCCTATACTGACCTAACCCAAATTGAATTCTGGATTATAGTATGGACTTCATCGGGCTGTATAGGTTAAGTGGATCAAACCTAATTTTGCCAGCGTAACTAAAAATTGGCGAAGGTTTAAAAGGCAGGCGCTGGGTAAGAGCACTGCCAAATCTTAGTAAGGGAAGTGATGTCAGAGGGGGGTTTTTCCAATAGAAGCGTTGTCCCCCCCCCCCCCCCCCGAAGCAGAACAAACCATTTGAATTTGGACTTGATCTAACATAAAACGCAGACATGTTTCATAACCTAACAAATGCTAGTCAGCTATGAGACATCCTGGCTTAGATTCAGTTTGGACGGTGGGTGTTTATTTGAAATTTTACGTCGAAAGTGTGGTTTCACGACTGACCTTGGACGTCTTGAGCTCATACCCAGTCAGGCAAAAGAAAAAATGCAACTCCAGGAAAATTAAAGGAAAAATCCTTGTAGTATATATTTCTTTGCACGCACTAGGGTGTCTTCTAAAACTGTTCAGTGTCGGAAGCTAGGACTAAAGTTAGATTTCTGCTGATTAAACTAAATTCATGTCTCGTTCTACAGATTCATGTGTGTTTGACCTGTGTATGCTGGACCAGGCAGGAGCCACGGCCGAGGAGAGGAGGGTGGTCATAATCATTATTATAATTATTACGTACACGCAGAAGAGGCACTTCGCCGAATTAGGTAAGAACAGTAGGAAATTAAAGTTGTAGGATCCATATATACTAGTTGACCTGTGCCTAAATTTAATCTCTGTGGAGACTCGGCAGGGAAACGTTTATCACCTTAACAGTAAATGCCCTTCAGTTATTCAGTTCCGGCGAAAAGGTAGAAGGCTTGAGATGTGCCACGAAGCTTGGGTTTTTGGATAGCTGAAATGACTTGGAACTTGGAACTTGTGATTTGTAGTTTAATAATTTGGCCCAAATTTTCACTTTGGCTTCACATACCTTGGTAGAAAACACTAAAGTCAAACGTCACTGCAATAGTTTTAAATTTCACCATAGTGTTAATGTGTTAAATGTGGAGATGGTGATTAAGGTACAATAAAGGGTATAGGACTAAAATGTACAAGTCTGCTCGAGATAACGTAATTTGTTTATGGATCAGTAGGAGAAAATACAAAATGGTTCAGAAGCTACTACGACGCAGCTCTGTAGCTAGTAAACTCTCGCCTAGGTGAAGGGAGCTAAAATGGTAGTAAAGTTATCAAAATTTAACGTTGAAAAGTGTGGTTAACTTTAACTTTGAACACACAGTACACATGGCTAGGTAACCTTCCTCGATGGCACAAAACCTTGTACGATCACTTTATTTTGGTCATAGATCAGTCTTTAATAATTTGCTTCATATCAAGCTAACACTAAGTCTAGATAAGGCAGATGGCATAAGTACTGTAGTCTCTTAACTCCCGAGTTAAGTTCAGGTAAGAGTAACTTAGTGCTGGACGGCCATAACTATAAATTAAACCTTGAAAAAAGCCCTATAAGTTTTTTCAGTGGAAAGTCATACAAACATAGCTTCATCAAGACTGCAATTTTTTTGCCCATAAGTCAAACAGCCAGGTGCTTCTTTTCTGGCGGTTATAAGTATCCCCCAGTTTTATCCATATCTTACTTCCTACCCCTAGCCTACTACATTGTTAGGGGCTAGGGTAGTATTAAGTGGCAGTTTCTTGGTCTAAAGTGCTTTTGGAAAGATTGAAACATGTAGATAGTTACGGCTGTTACCGCATGTAACTTCCAAACTTTACTTCCAATAGTTTTCATTCTGTTGTAGCTTAATTCACGTGGCCCAAGCAGAGTAAGAATACTGTACTGAATTCTTTATACTACTTTGTGATTAGCTTCTTTCCATTATTAATTTCTGGTCACAGCTCGGCCCTGATAAAAACTTAAGTCCCCCTGTATACGTTCTTGGCAGATGGATGGAAGCCTGCGCAGCCTCCCACCACCTCCTGCAGCCCCGGAGCCCGATGGATGAACGACTGCAACTGGTGTTCCTGCAACGAGCAAGGCACCGCTGGCATCTGCACCTTAGCATCATGTCCAGGTGATTTGTTTGTATTCTGAATATCGATCCATTAGCAGCAGAACACGAGAATAAGATTTGGGGGGAGGTTCAAAACACGTTGATACATTGAGCCACAGGGTACCTATATTTTCTTTTGTATTTTATCACTACTTTATCATAGTTACCCAGTCAGAAATCGTCACCTCTGGATAATTTTGAAGTTTGGATAAAGGTGATACCTTATTTCGGTTACTAAGCATAAGGACCTAATTTTTCGAAAGTAGATTTGGTCTGAAGGTTAAAAGCATTCACGGCAAGAAAAAAGATTGCTTTAACACTCTCAGCAGTATGGTTAATGTTTGGCCGTGAGTGGCTGTCTAGCGAGATACAGCAAATATGAAGTAACCTGTTCTAGGGAGCCTTGACCTTAAACTAGACGCCTTTGACTCTACCTTGGACAAAAAATTGCTAATCTGTACTGCAGAGTTGTATTAGTAAATCAGCATTGGATTGTTAGTGCTGAAATACATGTAGAGCTTCAGCATGTCTCTACCACTGAGCTACGTGAAACAGGCAAAAGTATTATCGGGGCCAAGGTGGTAACAGTAAAGCAGTAGGGTATGAGGTAAATGTAAAATCTCGTTAAGGTTAGGGCTGTAAACGCCAATCGAAGTGACTGAATATGGACGTGGTTTCTTAGTGCCCAGTGTTAACGTAAGGGTTTAATTCTGATCCGGAAGGGGTTGCGATAGCCGTGGAAATGAGGTGGTTGTGGAAGGCGGGTAAGATGATTGAAAGATAGAGGGTGGGGAAGCAATATTTCAGGACTAATTAGACTAACCTAAAACTTCTGCCTATTTCTCCTCTATATTAAGTATCCTTGATAGTGGTCTTGGGGCCCCACTCGGTTTGATTATAGTTGTACTAAATTTTGATGCCAGTGCTCAGTCAGGTTGGCTGGATGAGAAATTCTTGACTTGTCATCTGAACTAAAAGGATACGAATCTTAAATTATAGGCTACCCAACTACCAAAGATGAAAATTACCGGTACTTAATTTCTCGTTGCTGGCTTCGCACAATTAAAACTCTACCGTAATTTTTATTTCGTAAGTTTTGCTGAACCAGGATGATACCTCTTGCACTACATCTTTAATCTTTGGAATGACATAACAAGGTGCATAATGGAGTTATGATACAATATTTAATGTAGGAGGAATTTAAGTAGGAATTTCTTGTGGATCATAACTCGTACGGAGATTCAGCATTAGGTTGAATATCCGTATCTAATTGGTCCATTATCGTTTTTAATCTCCCTTAGATTTCATTCCCGAGTTTGGCGAGGCGGTGTGCGAGGATGGGTCTGTGTGGCGGTCTGGCTGCAACTGGTGCGAGTGTGTGCGGGGTGGTATGATCTGCACCCATGAACACTGTGGTAAGCCTACTCTTATTTATATTAGGCTCTTAAAATTTGGCCTGTTCGTTGGATAAAATAATTATGGTAAAAACTGGTTAATATTGTTTATTGACAAACTTTATTCTCCTGTACGGTAGAAACCATACCACCAGATGTCTTACTAAAGGTTCACTTTTTTCCTGCAGCTTTCCCAACTGTTGGCCCAATTACCCTACCCACTATCCCACCTACCCCACCTACCCTGCCTCCTGTCCCCACCGTCCTGCTCCCAGACCCCTTCTTAGTGTGCCATCTGCCAGTGGCTCCCGGAAACTGCCGCGAGTATCTCCCTCGCTTCTACTTCGACCTTCTGACGCGGCAGTGCAAACACTTCGTCTACACCGGCTGCAACGGCAATGCAAATAACTTCGTATCTGTGCAAGAGTGTCAGAACACCTGTGTTGCAAGTATGTATCGAGTATCGCACTTCTAATGTTTACAAATTATTCAAGTAAAGAGCATTGTCAGTGTAAATTGATGTATAAAATCTTCGCTTCTCGCCAGCCACCACCCCGTCGCCGAAGCCCAGCCACTGCTTCCTGCCGCTGGACCCCGGGCCATGCGAGGGCTCTTTCCCGCGCTACGGCTACAACCCCAGCTCTGGCTCCTGCGAATCCTTCATCTATGGCGGCTGTCTCGGCAACGAAAACAACTTTGACACAGCCTTCCAGTGCTTCCAGGAGTGTGGGGACGACATAATCGGTGAGTACTTCTGGACTGGGGGGAGAGGATGAATTTGTTGCCTGCGAATTATTGACGTGTATTTAATGTGAAGTGCTTGTTCTAAAATGATCCTTGTAGTATTGTCAGATACCATAATTGTCTTGTACAGATCTATGTGCAGTATTGCAGAGAATCTTTTAGTATAAGATGTAGTATTCTTGGATGGAATTAAATTGGTTAATTCTTACCATCAGTTACAATTGAGACACAACCCCCCACCCCGGCCCCGACACCCATCGTGCCCGGCCACACCCCAGCCGACTGTTTCCTGCCAATAGACGCCGGGTCCTGCCTCAACTTCACCGTCCGCTTTGCTTACGACCACAAAGTGAAAAGCTGCAGGATCTTCTTCTACGGAGGGTGTGAGGGCAATGCCAACAACTTCCCCTCACTGCAGCGGTGCATGGAAGTCTGTGAAGAAGGTGGTGTTTCTAGTTCCATTGTGCAGGGAACTAAACTTTAAACAGATCCATATTTAGCTTAAAATTTGTGAACTTTAAGGAACTGACTTAATATGAAGTTTAGAATTGGAGTTGAGCAAGACTTGACGGTTTCATTACTTTCCTTTCTCAGGACATGTCCCACCTCTCACCACTGACACCTATCCCACCCCGTCAACGCCCTACTACCCACCCGCTCCTATAACCTATCCCACCCAGTCAATACCCTACTACCCACCCACCACTGAAACCTACACCACCCGTGTAACCTACTTCACGTCTGAAACCTACCCCGGCCAGACTTACGAACCGCCCACTCAGGTAGCCTACACCTCTCATGTAACCTACTCCACGCGTGTAACCTACTCCACGTCTGTAACCTACACCACACAAACTTACCAACCACGTTCTTACGCAACCTACACCCCTGATATAACCTACACCACGTCTACAACCTACACATCTTTAACCCACCCCACCCAGACTTACCAACCACTCACTTATCCAACCTACATCACTGGTGTAACATTCTCCGCGTCTGTAACCTACCCCACCCAGACTTACTACCAACCACCCACGTCTGTGATCCACACCACTTCAGTGTCCTACCCACCCACCACTCTGCCCTACCCACCCACCACTCTGCCCTACCCCATCCCCACACCCACACCCTACTCCCCCACCTACTTCCCACACCCGGACTCCACCATGCGCAACGTCCCCATCCGCTGTCTGCTGCCGAAGGACCCCGGGCCCTGCTACCAGAACCTCGAACGCTACTTCTACAACTGGGTTAGCGGACAGTGTGAACGCTTCGACTTTGGTGGTTGTGAAGGAAATGCCAACAACTTCAACACTCTGGAAGAATGCTGGAGAGAATGCTTGTATTGTAAGTATTATGGAAAGTGTTACTTCGGAAAACTTAAGTATTTCTGACTTACGCTTTCGTTCCTTCTTTTAAATGTACCTAAGCATACCCACCAGTAGCAGTGTTGTACAGCCTCTGTACATTTCTCTACTTTACCGACCTTACAGGAACTATGTAATTTTTCCAAAGAACCATCAGATGTTACTACACCAAAGTAGAATCTTCACAAGCAGAACATTGAACTGAGTGTTTCAACATGACACCACTGACAGAACACTGCTAGACTTACAGTTCACCAGTTCATGGTTGTCTAGCTACTGAAAGTCTTAATACACGCCAGTCCAATGATGACGTCCCAAACTAAAGGCCTATAGACTGTATCGGTTTTCATTATTTCTATACTTGCAGGATCGTGGGGGAAGGTGACGCTGACTTGTTCCAGGTTGATGCTTCAGAAACTGCCTCTACTGCCAAAGAAATGATAGTATATATATGTAAACCTAACTGAATGCATTTTACGGTTAAGATTGTTAGAAGATTGTTAAATTAAAAGATTAAATTAAAAGATTGTTAATGTATCGCTGATTTTCAAACCCGTATAATTCAAACTTTAATAGTTTTTTGGAAGGAAAATCTTACGCAACAGGATTTTATGCTGCATTTTCTGTAGGAAGAGAACCAATTTCCATTTATGTAGGGGAAGAGAACCAGTTTCCATGGCTGTGAATTGGTTTGGCCTTCATAAAAGAGCTACGTTATACTTAGCGTAGACAATATTTGAATTACAGGACACCAAATTGTTTTTTGTTCAAAGTGGTGTGACAAATAGTTTGATTAGACTAAATATATGTTCATAATTATGACCTGGATGAGGTTAATTACCAGGTAACACTAATATCTGAAAAGAAATAGGGGAGTGTAAAGAGGAATTTCGACCTAATTAGGCGACTTAATCACTGGCTCTTTGGACTCCTCTTTATATAAAATCTTAAGCTGAAATAGGAATCCTGACAAAAGGGTAAACAGCCCAGGGATTAGAATCTATAACCTCCTAACCTCTCTGGCATAGAGGTGTAAGGTGTGTAAGTTTTATAAGTACTACAGCCTCAAACCTATTTTCTGAAGTAGGTGGGAGAAATTGACTATGTAGCAGAGTTGTTGCTTATCTTCATATGCTGTTCTTGGCCTCCAGCATCGGGTCAATGCGCTGGAATCTGACTTCCACCACAGTAAGCATCGGAAATCTGGGGTCCCATGAATAGTACCGGATGTCTCGGTCGAGTGTGGTTGGATTCTTTATGCATGGAAGAATTGATACAGTTCGCAAGACTTTTCCCTAAAAAAAAAAAAAGAGGGGGGGAAGCCAAATGAAGTCCTGTTAAGAGATGCCTGGACACTAAGCACTTCAAGCATGGTCATGGAAATTTGGAAACGGAGGAACAAGACTGAGATGACCTTGCTACACACAGGACTGGGATTAACGGTTAATTCTTGCTAAGTTGAAAAGAAAACGGATGTGTACTCTCTCCGCGCCCGCCATAATGGTGAAGGGATGCAAGCAGACTGCTAAGATGAGCAGTGACGATCAGAAGTAGCGGTGGAAGAGATCTAACGGTGCGGCGAAGAGATGTCGAAAAGGGCCAGTAAGAGAAGAGACGACAAGCCTCGACTCCACCTTTAATGAGCTTATGTGGGGAACCGCCCCACACATGACAAGTGTATTCTATACAGGGGCAAATAAAACCCCTGTAACAACTGTGCAGGGATAAAGGCACGGAGTCAGTTTGGCACACCTAACCTCTCGGAAGCAGAGGTTACATGAGGTAATATATTTCGGAGATGTCAAAAATAAAACCTGTTCAATGATGACGCAGGAGATGGGTATTTTAAAATTAAACCATACTCCTGCGAAACATTTTGATGGGACGTAAGATATATGGAGACTGTTTTTCATGTATTAAAAAAAAAAAAATACTTTTACCCCAGTCAGAGATAGTGAGCCAATTCACTGTCCCATGTCTGAATTATGGTTGAAGTAACTACCTAGATGGATGCTGCGAGAAGTTAATGGAAAGATGAAGGGTGGAGTCATCAGCCTTTGAGTGTATAGGGTTAGATGAACGGTTTTGGTCACTGATGAATGGAAGGAAGAGGGTTGGTGATAAGCTAGAGCCCTGAGGAACACCACTATTGATAGCTCTAGAAGAATGGTGGCCGTCTACAACAGCAGCTATAGAAAGACCAGAAAGGAAGTTAAAGATGAAGGCACAGATATGAGGGCAGGTTGGAGAGTAGGTTTATGCCAGACTATCAAAAGCCCTTGAAATGTCAAGTGCAATGGCAAAGCTTTCACCAAGGTCCCGAAAGGAGGAGGACCAGGACTCTGAGAGGAAGGTGAAAAGATCATTAGAGCATCCCTGGTGGAACCCATACTGACGGTCGGAAAGGTTGAGATAGGAAAGGTGAATTAAAAGATTCAGAACATAATCAAAAATTTTAGAAATACAGGATGTTAAAGCAGTTGGAAGATAGTTAAAGGGCTGGGAATGGCCACCCTTCTTTGGGACATGCTGACTCGAAGCAAACTTCCAGCAAGAAGGAAAGGTGCTGCACAAGTTTACAAAGGCAAATGAACTTGCCTAATCAGTGTGTGGCCATGCCCGTCAGGTTAGTCGCGTTTTCTTGCTTTTTTGTGTGTGTTGGGGGGGGCAGGCACTTCTACCCTTCAGAATTAACCGATTCGGACCAAACTTGGACACAATGACCAGTCTATGACCTATTTGTGCCTGCAGGGTTTTGGTTGCTAGTCAAATAATCGTTGCCCACCAATGGCCTAAAAACCGCTTTTTTTTCGTATTTTTAATGTTTTGAACTGTAGAAGCATTACTAATGGGAGTAGAAAGCTCTGACTTCTTTAGGCGTAATCTTGGTCTTTCACTGTCGGTAGTGTGCCATCCATCTTTCTCATCCCCCTCTAGATTTCGAGTGGCAGCCCTGCAAAGATTTGCCTCGGCGTCCTTAACAACCAGTACCGGCTTTCAAAAATGCTCCTCTAGCTCCCCAGCAGCTCGATGGAATTAAATGAAACTTTGCATGCTTATAGACAATTAGTGCTACAACTTTCTGTTGTACACTTGTGTGTTACATTGGCCAGGTCAGGGGTCAGAGGTCATCAAATGCAATAATGGTGAGAAGAGCTAAAATCACGACACTGCCCCCGCGAAATGCTAAGGCGCCGAAGATTAAGCCAGGGCCATGATTCTTGGGTGGAAAGTTACACTGGAGTACTTTCATATCAAAACGACATTTAGTATCGAAACTCACTTCCAGTCATTGGCAGCACCACCTAGAAGTTGTATCTCTGGTGGGCCATTTCGCGAATTTCAAGTTCCCTAGCTCCACAGTGGATGGGTGGACCTGAATGAAACTTTGCTTGCTTATAGACGTTGATGAGTAGGAAAAGTGTGTTTCGTACATACATGACCTATATCCTCCAGTTCAGGGGTTGAAGGTCATTGAGTACAGAAAATATGGAAAGCACTAAAATTATGACCTTGCTCGTGTGAAATGCTAAGGCTCCGAAGATTATTAAGCCAGAGCCACGATTCTTGGACGGGATGTTGTCCTTCGGTACCGCCATACAGCAGTGACTTTTCATACCGAAACTCACTTCTGGTCCCTGACAAAGCTTGGTCCGCTCAGAGGTGACCATCATCGCCTACTGGCTCGTCAGGTTCAGCTATTGGTATCATGTCTTAGAACATAGGAATGCATTGGAAGTACACAGGAGGCCTTTTGGCTCATGACGATGTTATTTGTTGGAAATAAATGCTAGTCCTACCGTGATCCAACCAACATGTACGAATAAGAGAAAGGGATAGAAAAGAGGAAGGCACTCTCTGCCCACCATACCATCCTGTAAAACCGGCAGGAAAAAGAAAAACACCATGCTTGTTAGAACAACCATGGAAATTTTAACGAGGCAGAAGAGGAACAACTATGTGCTATGTAATGTTTGTTCTACTGATCTGTAAAAGACGGCGTACACAAACACCGAATGTTCTCATCATAAGGCAAACGTCTCAGTCGTCAGCACACACTTCAGCCTGGAAATGAACAAGACTCGATAGTTGCCGATAGTCCCAATATCAGTCCAACTGAATTTCAAACTTACAGATTCTGTGCGAAATACTGTTGCCGGTAGCCAGTTCCTTTGTATGCGAATATTAACTGTTCCCTATATAGCCTTAAGTAAATTTCATTCCATTACTCAAGTATCATTCTGTATTTCGAACAGATTGTCATATCTAACATCAAATTTGTTAAGAATTTTAAATACCTGCATTAGATCTACCCTGAATAGTCTTTCTTGTGGAGAAAGCAGTACTTCTTTAGTCGCTTGTCGTAGGGTACATTTTGCAGAGATGGGATCATTGTTGTGGCTCTGCGTTGCACTCTCGAGTCTGTCTTCGTCCATAGTAAGATTCGGGGATCACTGTTGCTCGGTTTTCTAGGCCTGTTCTAACTAATGACGTATGAAGCTTGGAGATTACATCGGACGTTTTATGATTCCTCGCGATGAAAGAGCGTTTTTTTTTTTCCCCTTGTTACTGGCTGCTATACACTGTTTGAAGCTTTTAAGGTCGTTACTGAAAATAACTCCTAAATCCCTCTCGTATTGAGCAAGTGGTATTCATATTCAGTACTTTTGTCACCAAAGTGCATTACCTTACATTTATCTATATTAAAGGTCATCTGCCCTTTTTCACGCCAGTTTGATTACTTATACAGGTAGTTCTGTATAGAGTCACAATCTGCTTTCGTATTTAACTTCGTCTAATGATGTGATTGGTGTTAAAATGTTCACCATCTCACAAATGAGGTCACAGGCTATTGTTAAAATGTTCACCATCTCACAAATGAGGTCACAGGCTGTTGTTAAAATGTTCACCATCACACAAATGAGGTCACAGGTTGCAAGGTCAAGGTGAAGCGTTTTAATACCACGCGTGTGAGACAGGTGTGTTTGTTAGGTTTGTCGACGTTGGGATCTTGTATTTGGATAATTTCCTGTTCCTCTTAAACACAAAGTACAAACCAGTAAAGTTTTTTTTTGTCTTCCTTTTGCACATACCGGTACAGAATATAAATTTATGAGTAAAATGTCCTTGGCCCCCGTGCCTGTGGTTGATTCTCTCTCTCTGTCTCTACGACATGCGAAATTTTTTTCTGTATTCCAGGAAAGTTTCGTTCGCTGGGTGGCAACTATATAATCAAGTAACTCCTTTTGGTTTAGTGCGTTAAGGCTCTCCAGCAAGATAGAGCCCGTCTGCATTCCATCTGAGGGCTGGTTGGGGGTCTTGTTCGCGTAATGCCACTCAGGGACGAGCGAGGTTGGTCACCGTCGCCTTACGTCGGGACTGAGTAGGCTAGCTCCGAGCCACTACTCTCCTGTTTATGGGGCAAAATGGGATTGATAATTTTCATAATCATCAGTGCCCCCGTCTGCAAACTTCTACATTATTCAAATCCTCGCATATGAAAATCGTGCTTTACTGATATTCTGCTTCAAAACAGTGGCACACGGTACATTTGGCTGCGTCCAGTTACTTCAGGGGATAAATGGCTGAGCAGACAGTTATTAGCTACATTTAATGCTGACCAGATTCCACCAGATGGCTGATTTGCTATGCCTGACCCCAGCACACACACACACATTTAACCACCGAAAAGAATTGCTTGTTTTTGCTTTCAAGACCTTCCCACAGTAACAGCGCCACGATATAATAAAACCTTAAACCTGTAAGAAGGGGCCAGGTGACATATTAGGATTGTTGTAGCCTGTCATATTTTTAAACATAAACCACCGAAGTTCCTATAAGCTCAAGTCTACATAAAGCTCAGTACGGAGTGTCATTACGTCATACTTTCAAAACCTGTCCATACGTAAATACATTGTAGCTTTAATTGTCCAGCTGTATGAAGATCCCGTATGAATACCTTCCCCCCCCCCCCCCCTTTTTTTTTTTCCCCAACAACGATCCTATCCTTTGTTTTTGTTTATTATATTTTTTTCCTTTTGTGCAGAGTTTGTAATACTGTCGCTGCACGACATTGTGATCCCCACTCTAACGTACTGAAGTTTAAATTTCCCTATATATAAAAGTCCTGTATGACGTTTCGGGATCTAGCTATCTATTGCCAGATGCCTTAATCCCGTAAGGGGTAGCCACAAACATAGCACCTCCATGTCGCCCTGTCCCTCGCCATTGCACTGCCCTGCTCCCAGCTCTCACCCTCCTTTCCTCTACCTCTCCACTCCATCCCTCCATTTAATCCTTGGCCTCCCCCTCCCCACTTCACAGACACTCTCCTCGTCAGTCTCCCGCTCTCCATCCTCTCCATATGGCCAAACCACCTAAGTGGGTTTCTCCTTTCGCTTCCTGTCACATCCCCATCCACACCACAAAGCTTCACTTCCTCATTTGTCAGTCTCTCTCTCCTTATGACCCCACATTTTCGTCTCAGAACTCAATACCACCTCCCTTATTATTTCCCAGTTACCTTTAACGGATACTTCCCATTTACCTTTAACGGCTGTGTCTGGCAAGTCATTACATACAGCAATAAATACCTATGTTTCACTTATGCTGTATTATCCCACAACTATTCTCTGCAGGCAATTTAAGTGCCTCTAAAAATCTCTTCAGCGTTGAACATTTGCCTTTGCCGACGGAGTTTGTGTTTTATATAATATCTCTTTCTGTAAGATAAAGTTAATTTGTGGATTTCAGCTAATCTGTGGCTATGAGGACCATGGGCCAAGGAAGATTGATTTGGGTGATCAGAGTTGTCTGGTACAGGCATTGGCGGAGGTATGCCCTCTTCGAGTGCTGTGTTCTTGACAAGTTGTGCGTTTCAGGTGCACTAGAGGGCAGCAAAACTAGATTCATAGAAACCCATGGGAATCTGGTTACACTTCACGCGTAGAGGATGCCACTGGGGTAAACGCTTCAGACTGCAGCATTGTAATTTGCTTCCTAATTATGTTTGATCAGATTTAAGTTGCTAAATCTTGGGGAGTTTCAATTTCACTCTGGGTTTGAAAAGACAGTGTTAAATTATAATTTATTAACAGTAAAATATTTAAACAATCTTAATTTTGCTAATCTTTGGCAGTAGAAACAATTTCGGTAGTATCCACCCGATACAGGTCAACGTCAGCATCGAGTCAGCTTACCAACGGTTCTGAAAGTACAAAACAAAAAAAATACAAATCTGACAAATTTCTGTTACATGGTTAGGTGCAGTATTTGGTAGTATTTACAGATTTTCATATACTTCAAGGAAACCAAGAAGCAATGAAGACTTCACCCAACTGTCGATGGAATTTTTAAAAACCCTCGATTCAATCTCCAGAGGTGAAAATAAGCGTTCAATTTTAAGCTAGTTATGTCATATGGTTTATTGGAAGAATATGTAACTTAAGATGGCAATGGCTAAGTGATGAAATCTGTACATGTGTGGCGCCACCAAACCAGGGTCACATGCACAAGGCTTAATATAGGCCTTGAAACAGTGCCGCTGGTGGAGATTCAGAGCCACATCCTGCTCAGTACGGGAAAGACTTCAGAACGAAATACTGAAACAGGTCAAATCCTTAGTTTCCATAATACTTACAATACTTGCATTCTCTCCTGCATTCTTCCAGCGTGAGGAAGTTGTTGGAATTTCCTTCACAACCACCAAAGTTGAAGCGTTCACACTGTCCGCTGACCCAACTGTGGAAGTAGCGTTCGAGGTTCTGGTAGCAGGGCCCGGGGTCCTTCGGCAGCAGACAGCGGATGGGGACGTTGCGCATGGTGGAGTCCGGGTGTGGGAAGTAGGTGGGGGAGTAGGGTGTGGGTGTGGGGATGGGGTAGGGCAGAGTGGTGGGTGGGTAGGGCAGAGTGGTGAGTGGGTAGGACACTTTAGTGGTGTAGATCACAGACGTGGGTGGTTGGTAGTAAGTCTGGGTGGGGTAAGTTACAGATGTGTAGGTTGCAGGCGTGGAGTAGGTTACACCAGTAGTATAGGTTACGTAAGTGGGTGGTTTGTAGGTTTGGGTGGTGAAAGTTGCAGACGTGGAATAGGTTACACGAGTGGAATAGGTTACACGCGTGGAATAAGTTACACCAGTGGTATAGGTTACATAAGTGGGCGGTTTGTAAGTCTGGGTGGGGTAGGTTTCAGACGTGGAGTATGTTATACGCGTGGTGTAGGTTACACGAGTGCGTGGTTGGTAGTAAGTCTGGGTGGAGTAGGGTAGAAGAGTGGAGTAGGTTACACGGGTGGTGTATGTTTCAGAAGCAGGTGGATAGTAGGGCATTGACGGGGTGGGGTAGGTTTCAGTGGGGGGAGTAGGGACATGTCCTGAGAAAGTAATCAACCCGTTAAGCATGGCTCAAGTCATAATCCCAAACTTGTTATATTAACTAGTCAGTTCTCTCATATGTTTACAAGTTATCACCAATTTTAAGCCAAACATTATGGATCTGTTGAAGGTTTGGTTCCCTGCACAATGGAACTAGAAACACCACCTTGTCCACAGGCTTCCATGCACCGCTGCAGTGAGGGGAAGTTGTTGGCATTGCCCTCACACCCTCCGTAGAAGAAGATCCTGCAGCTTTTCGCTTTGTGGTCGTAAGCAAAGCGGACGGTGAAGTCTAGGCAGGACCCGGCGTCTAGTGGCAGGAAACAGTCGGCTGGGGTGTGGCCGGGCACGATGGGTGTCGGGGCCGGGGTGGGGGGTGGTGTCTCTATTGTAATTGATGACAAGAATTAACCAATTTAATTCCATCCAAGAATACTACATCGTACATTAGAAGATTAATTTTGTCTCTGGAATAGTGCATATAGAACTGTACAAGACAATTATGGTATCTGACAAAATTACAAGGATCATTTTACATCAGGCACTTCACTTTAAATGCAAGTCAGTAATTCACGGGCAAATTCATTCCCTCCCTTCCCCCAGACCATGTAGTACTCACTGATTACGTCCTCGCCACACTCCTGTAAGCACTGGAAGGCAGTGACAAAGTTGTTTTCGTTGCCGAGACAGCCGCCATAGATGAAGGATTCGCAGGAGCCAGAGCTGGGGTTGTAGCCGTAGCGCGTGAAAAAGCCCTTGCAAGGCCCGAGGTCCAGCGGCAGGAAGCAGTGGCTGGGCTTCGGCGACGGGGTGGTGGCTGGCGAGGAGCAAAGGATTTTATATATCAATTTTTACACTATGGACAATGCCCTTTACTGCATCATTCATCCTGCATCATTCATTTGTAAATATTAGAAAGGTGATACTCTATGCATACTTGCAACACAGGTGTTCTGACACTCTTGCACAGATACGAAGTTATTTGCATTGCCGTTGCAGCCGGTGTAGACGAAGTGTTTGCACTGCCGCGTCAGAAGATCGAAGTAGAAGCGAGGGAGATACTCGCGGCAGTTTCCGGGAGCCACTGGCAGATGGCACACTAAGAAGGGGTCTGGGGGCAGGATGGTGGGGACAGGAGGCAGGGTAGGTGGTAGGGTAGGTGGTGTAGGTGGGATAGTGGGTAGGGTAATTGGGCCAACAGTTGGGAAAGCTGCAGGAAAAAAGAATGACAACCTTAAGTAGGATAGATGTGGTGGCATTCTGTTTCTACCGTACAGGAGAATAAAGTTTATCAATTTAGCAACAATATTAACCAGTTTTTGCCTTACAGATCTTTATTTTATCCAGCTAACAGGCTAAATTTTAAGAGCCTAATTTAAATACGAGTCGCCTTACCACAGTCTTCATGGGTGCAGACCATACCACCCCGCAGACATTCGCACCAGTTGCAGCCAGACCGCCACACAGACCCATCCTCGCACACCGCCTCGCCAAACTCGGGAATGAATTCTTAAAAGGAACATTAAAAATCCATTACCAATCTTAAATTTCATCACCACTGAAACTACCGATAGAGAGGATCTAAAACCAAACTCAAACTTCATCTCTATAGTCTCTAAATCCTTCCCATGAAGCCTCTTAACTCTAATTTTATCTTTAGCGAACCCTTCACTTTTGAATATAAAATCAATCCAAACAAATTTTAGTGTTTGGGGAAAAAAAAAGTATTTAGGTAAACATTTCACGTCCCGAATTTTCACTTAATTTTTATAACGTCTTTCAAATTAAAACTTTCCACCTGCCTGCATACTAATTAATCTACACAGGGAGGGTGGACAGGACCATGAAGGATTAAAATTGGGGGAGATGAGGGAGTACCAGGAGCCTCAAGAACTGCCCAGCCCTAGAACAGATGTTTATTAAGCGTTACAACTTATTTAGTATCCCAAACTACATTAAACACGATAATTAAGTCTTCAGTCACTGGCTAAATATCGTACTTCGGGGCTAATTGATCTGCACATTTACATCCAGTCAGTTCTGCATTGCTTCCCAACTAATTCTGATCTTTTCTTTCCACGCCGCCTCCCATCTCCAAATTCTACATCTGAACAAAATCACTAGCTTCATTTTTTACCATTCCTTGTCCATTGTTACCCTACCGTTCACGCAATACAAGTAATCCATTTTACATTCACCAAAACCCTCCATATCTACACATTTCTTCAAGCCCATTACAGCACCGACCACCTTCCCTCTAGCGACTGCGCCACCTCATATATACCACAACTACAATATAAGGTACTGAGTGGGTAGGTTTTTCGATTATTCGGCAAATCCAATTTCTCTGCATCGGCCCGGTCCCATTGATGCCGAATAATTGGACTTACTTTACTCATTATTACTGTACTCTTACCAATTTTTGACTAGTTCAAGGCTCCTTTCAGGTCCTTTTTCTGGACCACTATTTACAGCTTTATACCTCCCTCCAACCAAGTGACTCTTCCATTCACAAAACTAAGCCACGTTTAAACCATCTGCAAAGCACTTATCGATTGTGCAACGGTTGTCACCCAGACCACAGTGTGAAAAACTTTTGTGATGTCCCAGCGGTTAACTTTCCCCGAGGTGACCTTTCCCAAGTGAGGTAAAGCTACAAATAGAACAGGATTCCTCGTAGTGATGGTGTTAGTTTTGCTCCGCCTCAGATCTGGGTAGTTTGGCCTAAATAAGATGTGGAATAAAGTGTGAAGATGTGAAATATGAGCCTGCAACGATCTGTTAAAATATTACCTGAACAGAGCTTCAGGGTACATGAGGCTCCGGTGCCGTGGTCGCTGCAAATGCACCAGTTGCAGTCGTCCATCCAACGGGCTCCGGGGCTACACTCACCGGTGGGCTGTGGTGACGGCCTCCACCCATCTGCAAGGACAACTCTTGTATAGGTTGACAATTACTGAAATACGATAACAACCCTGACTTCAGATATACTGTATAGTACCTTTAAAGCACGAGGTTTTCACATGTATTTAACAGAATGACTGCCAGTGCATAAATATTCAGTGCTAGTTTTCTTTTACCTTACAAAACAGCACACTGGATAGAATCCATGTAAGAATTAATTGGATTGGGGAAGGTTTTTTTATTTTTCGCGAAACAACCGGACAAGAATCACCCTGTCCATGAACCCTGAGAGGGCCGAGAGAGTTTCCAGTTTCACTATGTCACTGGTGGTCATGTTTACGCTGGTCTATATTGCTATTACCGATTTAAAAAGACTAAATTTTTCCTTCAAGATAGCAACATAACTTTTTACTGTCAAGTGCTCAACTGGATTTAACGTTACAATGATCGTATACAAACATGCCAGAACCTTGTTCATTACAGACTGCCGGCAGGGTTTGTCGCCTTCAGCTAAGGAAGTCAGTGGTTAAACCTAGTTGACAAAATTTTAACGCTAACCTGGATAAAAATTACTTTGGATTTCAAAAGTAAACTATTGAATTCAGTTTTAACTATACGATCAGTACTTCAAAGTATAGATAGCAATTACCATTTTCAATTATACTGGTCTAGTAATGCCTTAAATACAAGCATAAGGAAGTTCCCTTTACTTAAGCCTACTTATAACACGCCTAATGTGTCCCGAGACTACATCCTTTAAGTCAGAGGTATTTCCGGTAAGGTATTTAATGTACTCCCCTATGTCACCACACGTAAAGGCATTATACTCCAAACAATCAAGTAACAATATACACCGATTGGCAGCTTTACACAGCCTGAAACCTTTAAAGCCTGTCATTTCAGTTTAAATTTTTGACAACCTAAATTTACAGCCATCGTACAATATAAACTCCCGTTCTTACCTAATTCGGCGAAGTGCCTCTTCTGCGTGTAGGTAATTATTTTAATTATGATAATGACCTCCCTCCTTTCCTCGGCCGTGGCTCCTGACTGGTCCAGCATACACAGGTCAAACACACACAAGTCTGTACAAAAAGAAAAGTTTAGCATATCGGACCTTGACCTGTGGTGTTGTCATAGGGAAAACGGATTTATAGCAGATGTAAGCCACGCAGTCAGAGATATTAGGTTCAGTGCTATGGCTGGAGACAAATTTAACTCTTTATACTATCAACATTATGAGCCCTAGCTTGCCTTTAGTATGAACTGTGGGTACTATTGTCGAAGTGGTGGCCATGTGAACAGACAACCGGGCCTCTTGAAAGTGCAAAGGCAATAACCAGCCATCACCAAAGTTCCTATGTAGCAATAAGCAATCATGTTTGCCACGTATGAAAAAAAAAATCTAGTTATATTTTAGAGATTCTGGCGATCTTATTCAGTTTTATTTTCATACCAGTTATACCTAAGCACACACAATCGCCCTCCGTTTCACACCCATGCACACTAGCGCTCTCGTACTGACTACCGCCCTCGTAATCACTCACCTATTAAATGCGAGAGGTGTCCCGCGTCACGACCAAAGACGGGATGGAGGGCGCGGCGACATGTGGTAAGGAACTCCTGCTTCTTGTACGGTCCAGCCTTGCATGGGTCCTGGTAAACAGTGGTGGATACATGGCTTAGATATTTATAAAGGATACAGGGTAGATTTGTTCAATACGTACTTAATACACGACCACATTTTAATACAGCCCCTTAATCCCAAGAAAGATAAAATTCAAACAAACTACGAACAGTACACCCAGTTAAGATGGTTGGTATCAGAATTATAGCCAGTTCATTTATACTTTAATACGTCAAGCCTGGTGGGCCCAAGATCAAGGTCTAAAATGTCTGGTTCAAGATAATCTCAAACACTCACCGTTGTTTCTGCCGGACAGTAGACGCATTCCTTTTTGCAAGATGTATCTGCCTGATGAGCACCCTGAAAAACGGACGATTAACTAAAATCTTGAACATTTAAACATTATTGCAGATGAAGTTTTAACTCTTCAGTTATAACCTATATTATCAATTACTGTTTAAAAAGTTTGTTTTATGTAACTGAAGTGTTTGAAGAGTAAATGTTTCCTATACGTGGTGTGTAGTCAATCCCACTGATCTTAAAAACCAGTCCTGTGAAGGATTAATGTTTTTAAACTAGCCATCTTCATGCCATTTTATATACCTGATACTTCGCTATGGGTAAAGTTTTCCTGGAGAGAAAACTAGTTCAAAATCCCGTACTGAAGTGGTAAAGTATCCGACAGCGTACATTTTAATGCTGTCACAGAATTTAAGTCGGTCGACACAGTGAGGAATACCATATTGTGATAGACAAAATCTCCGGACTGTTTCATTAGTTTCTCTTGCATACATGACAGCCATATGTGGGGACGAGTGGTTACTGCACAAACGTAGTATCCCGCCTAACAGCACATTGTCAATGGGGTTTATGTTTGCTGGATCAGGAAACAGGCTATACAGTAGCCTACCTTCCAGGACTCCGGGAATGCGAGTGGCCAGTGTGTCAGCGAGGTGATGCTGCCGCTGCGGCTGGTCAGGTCGTCCTCGACGAAGTGATTGAAGTGGCCGCACAGACCGTGCAGGGAGTTGGCGAGGGTGGGGAAGGCCCAGATGTCCAGGTGGTGCGGGCAGTAGATTATCTGCACACGTAGTACAAAAAGATGTAACTAATATATCTATACAATAGTTTTAGAGGGAGACTACATCAAATACGCAAGTAATCAGCTCTTACGAGTATAATCAACCTCATAGAATTTAGGTCACTTAGGCATTGCAGAAATCCATCCATCATCCAATCCTATGTCGCCCCATGAGGAACGTAAGAGCCCAGGGCTAGGCAAGTTGGTTCTGACATTTAAGATGAGTGACTAGCCTCACTCATCCCTGGGTGGCATTACTTAAGCAATAAACCCTAACCACCCCTTGGATATAGACTTTCACCGGCTCAATCCGATTGGAGCGCCGTAACTAGCCACTAAACCACCAGGCGCCATAATTTGGTAAGTGTATACATTTACCACCCAGCGTAGTAATGGTTTCCTGGTGTACAGGAAACCATTTGATTTGTTACTCTGCTTGTCACTCAGTCACCCACAGGCAGAAGGAAGAGGAAAGAAAGGAGGAAAGAAAGACAAGAGGTATATTTAAGTCACCCGTAGGCAGAAGAAAGGGGAAAAGAATGAAGGAGAGAACGACAGAAGAGGATGGAAAGAAGAGATGAAAAGGCAGACACCCAAAGCAGCACTATATCGAGTGAGTAGATGGTGAGCGCCCCCACATACAACATTGCAGAAATAATGGTCCAATATTCTGCAGTTAGGTCGTACGGCCACACTGGACTGACCATAATATTAACCTTTACGAAAGGTCCCTTTGAACCGTAATTTCGTTGGCAGGAAGCAACTTAAGGTTCCGATTCTAACAAAACTGCCCGTCGCTGAAATTTAACATTCAGATAAGATTTAAAAAGCTAAAATCTTTGACAGTGTTACATTCTTATCACAATTAAGCTATATCGTAAGCAACATGGCGACTTACCATAATTTGTGATGCTCCCAGGACGTGCAGACAATCATGGTCTTTCCACACAATCAGTGGGTGAGTGCCGGTGGTAGTGGTTACGGTATGCAAGCCTGTAGACGGTACAGGGTACGCCTCACCGTTCACAGTCATCTGCAGTATTTAATGAGTTAATAATTACTTTAATTTTACACGTATTAAATTCTATACGTAAAAGTTAGTTTCACACAAAGGTTGCCAATTGCTGCCTTCAGGTAGGTTTTGATATTGTTAACGGTAACTTTGTTGATCATTTAACCAGTGTAATCAGTTTTGGTTAGACTTTTAGAACTCAGCCTTCGTCAGTCTCTTCACAAAAGTCTGCCCAAAGTTCGTGGTATCAAAATGAAAGTTAAGAACTGAAGACAGACCGAGGGCCATTAACATCCCACCCTGCCACACTAACAAGCAGCATTTTGTCACACTAACCAGCATGGATGGCTGAGGTCCCAGCGTGACTATTGTGTTGGGGTTCTCCCTGAAGGTGGCGAGGTGGACGGAGGAGGCACAGGAGTCGGTGGTCCAGCAGGGTTTGAAGTGGGCGTACACAGCAGTATGAGGCTCCAGGCTGTAGTCGGTCTGAGCCAGGGAGTAGTTGCAGGTGCCGTGGAAGCCGTAGTGGTGGCCGTCGAAGGTGGTGAAGTGGGAGTTATCGTACACCGAGCAGTGGGAGCCTGAAGGAAACAAAACTAGTCTTGTCCCGACCCTAATTATGACAGATTTCTTTCAGGCAAATAACTAAAGAATACCAAATTTAGACCATTCTATTGTCAATCATCAAACTAGCAATCCTGAAAAACTAATTTCGGTAAAAGATAACTTTAGTGAAACCACTGGACTATACAATTTTGGAATCTGGGTTCAAAGCAGCATAAGCGCAGTGGAGTGTTTTGCATCTCAGGTATGATAGATCACACTGTTTATCTTTTGACAAATGATGCAGAAGCCTAGGAAACTCGAATGTACCTCCGTAAAACAAGGACTGAGAGTTTAGATCTTAACCTACCCTGAAATGATCAAATGGCTTACTATAAGTTAATTAACCGCTCGGCAGATAACCGCCCATCTCATCACTAGTAAGGGAAAAAGCCAGCCAGCCCAGCATTCAAGTTTATGATGGGAACAACGTTTTCAAATTTTGCTTCAGAACCGTGGTGGATGCTGAAATTGTTAATTCTTGCAAAAACTAGTATGATGAAACCTGCAGAGAACATTATTTCAAGTAAACACTGCTAACCCCAGTAAAGAGGAACTTCCCTCAGACCATTGCACACCAGCGTGTCTTTTCCTAAATTTGGCTTTAGATGCAAAAAATTAGTTACCTAGGCTCCTGCTAGTCAAAGTACATCACATTTTTGCATTCTAGTATATTTTTGCATAAAATTGTAATACGGTGTGGCCAACAACCACCGCATACCTAGTTATAATTAAGAACTTATTCACTACCCAAGACCATAACTATGATTTAGTAATAAGTATTTTTAAATGGTTCTTGTGACCACTGCGGCAATACAACTAACAAATCAGGGCGGGGAATTTACGTCTACACATACATTTTCCAGTCTTTCAGACTAATGTCTGTATTTGGTGACGGCAGTGCCTGCATTTCGATGTTTGTTTTGGGAAGAAAGCTTAAACAGGCTGCGGTTTGCTTTAAGTGGTGCTCGGCTAAAAATTTTACTTTCATCAACTTTGTTTACTTCGAGAAGACTAAGCCTTGAACTGGTATGAGATTATACTGATTTGCAACGATTTACTCACAGCAGTCTTCCGTTTTTGCTATGATCCACTCGCCCCTGTTGCACTGGAGGAGGACGCAGTGGTCGGGCAAGAAGGCTCCATTGCGGTACAACACGCCATCGAACTCGCAACCTGGGGGCAGAAGAGAGGGAGTTACGTTAACCTATAGCTCTGTGACCCAATTTCAGAGTTAAAATTCACAGCTTAATTATTCTATCTAATCATTGCAAAAAATGGCACCGAGGATACAAACTGATAAGGAAAAGTTCCATTACACAATTACGCAGACGCTTGCTGGCTGTGGCAATGGGAGTAAAAAAGGACTTTCAACTAGAGCAATAAGATGCGGAATAGATGACAAAGCTGACAGGGGCTGAAGAAGTCTTACACCAAGAGTCAGCTGCTATACTTACATCCCTTATCTCCCGGTTGGCCGAACTGCTCCTTGACCATGCGTCCCTGCCTACAGACAAAGGCGGTGCAGCATTCTGGCAGCGTCAAGGCCGTGGCGCCATCTGCTACAGTAACGTCACCCCAGCAGCAGTCACCGCCTGCCACCTGAATGTTGTATGAATCTGAAAACATACGGGCCTTAGTTGTTTTAGATGATGTAGACTTACAGCAGTATTTACAAAGTTTCACCTCGTCAGCCAGAATGTTAAGTATCTGTTCCTATATCTTTTTTCAGGACTGCAGGAGTTAGATCTGTTAGTCCATTCGTAGGTAAAACTCCTAGTAAGTGAAGTAAAACATTTGTCAACAGTTTATGGTTCTATTATTACCTCTTACATCAATGAAGTGAGTAAACATGAATGATACTAACCACACCCAAAGAGAAGGAATGCGAAGCTCAAGCAGAACAGCCAACTACCGCCTGACGTCTCCTGAGGGGGAAATTCCAAAACCATATTAAACAATCAGCCATTCATATCCTTACCCAATCAGCCATTCATATCCTGACCTGAAACTGTGACAATGGCTCTGTCCTGGCTCAAAGCTCCTTTCGTAAATCGTAAATATGCACTCTTTACACTTTCCGGCCACTGAATTACGCTTAAACTAACGCATTCTGCTATACACTAAAGACCCGAGTGAGCTGACCACAGAGCCTTGTTATTTTACTCGTGTTCATAGTTAATACCGAAGATGAACATACTGCCAGGACATTTAGAAGAAATGATTTAATCTGGATGCAGCTTAATAGTTAAGATTTAGAAATTTGAATTTGAACAAGTAAGAACTTTTTTCTCTGGGAACATTCTTGAGAAATTAAGACATTATGTTACCGGCGAAAGAACTTATTGACTTTTTCATCAGGAAGATGCAAACCTTTAAACTGAAAACATTAGATACTGTTAACTGTACTATTTCTTGCTTCATTACTTCTGAACCCCGGTGGATTTGTACTGTAACTGTTAAAGGACATCACTTTTTTCCAGTGGACGGGAAACAAATAGTTCCATATGCATATCGCTACATGAAAATTTATTCGAAAATAATTAACACATATGATCATACAGGGTACCCCAAAACCCTTTTAAATTTTACATAAACAGAAAACACAAAACTGATAAATACTGAAGATTATCTCCAACAATACGTTAAAAACACTTTATACAGCAAAACAGTACACTACCATTATAGCGATGAAGCCTTCCAGCACAGCAGCGTATGAACCAAAGGTGTGTGCGGCGCTGTGCTCTGCCCCACACTAACCCACGCTCGCACACCCGTCCACACGCAACATCCCATCCACAGCAGTCCAAGCGGCGACCCAGAGTTGAATCCCGTTTCGAAGCTGTCTCACGCTTCGTTTCCTCGTTCAAGTGGCTTTTATTTTCTGTTATTACCATTGCATCGTTCTTGTCAGTTAAGGAAGCTCTCTAACACCTCTTCCTAAGCGACTTATTTTGCTGTTTATACCTAACTATCTTCTTTTGCGTTTTAAATCATTCTAATATCTCCAGACTCTGAATAAGTAAGGTGTACAAATTGATTTTAACCATCCGGACCAAAAAAATAAATCGCTGACGAAGAGGTGCAAACGAGCCTCCTTAAACGACAAGAATACAGATCTTGGAGAAGGATTTTGAGAGCCCAACCGAAATGAATTTTCATCAGTTGCTGTGCCGTTTGCTGTGTCGTTTCCTGTGTTGTTTGCTGTGTCGTTTGCTGTGCCGTTTGCTCTGTTGTTTGCTGCTTTGTTGTGTCGTTTGCTGTGTCGTTTATTGTCTTTTAATGTGTTGTTTGCTGTGTCGTTTGCTGTCTTTTTATGTATTGTTTGCTGTGGCGTTTGCTGTGTCGTCTGCTGTGCCATTTACTGTGTTGTTTGTTGTGTCGGTTGCTGTGGCGTTTGCTGTGAATATCCAAGACTAATTTTCAAAGTCCAAGGAGAAAATAGCTGGACAGGCGACAGGATTTTTAACGCCGACTGTACAATCCCTGTTCTCCCAAAAGTACAACTGGGGACCTGGATATAACTTCGACTGTTGCGTGTCGTATAAGAATCGAAAATTGTGACTTAGAAAAAATTCCCTGCCCTAAAGACCCTTGTACGGCAGACTGGCATTTATCCAAAGTCTACTTCCTTTCATTATGACGATTATTACACCCGCGCTCGCAAAGTAGGAACGGGTGTTGTTTTGTTCAAAGCGCATTGACCCGCGCGTGTGTGAGCAGAATAACCCAGATTGTTTTTATTGGATTTTATTCTTAACTAAGTTCGGTGAAGCTGATTTTCTTTTTCTTTTTTTTTTTCGCTACTAGATTAAGATCAATGTCACAGGACTATACCAGAGTTTGACCTAGTAAGTTAGAGTGAGAAATGATGAAGTGCGAAGGAGAGCTGGAGTTGTGCGGGAGATGGTTGAGCGAGTTGAACAGAGTGATGCGATGGTTTGGGCATATGGAGAGAATGGATGAAGAGTGATTGGTGGAAAAAAAAAAATACTGGATCATATGTGAGTGGTGTAAGGCTGAGAGGAAGACCAGGAATAGGATGGATGGACAGTGTGAAGAGAGCGTTAGATGCGAGAGGGATGTCTGTAGAGCAAGGAAGAGTGGCTGTGCGTGATAGAAATGAATGGAGAGAAATTGTGAATGATTAAATGGTGACGCGGCCCCGAGGGGATATTCTCCCGCATTTGGTCTTGTCAGCTGATGAGGTCAGGTGCGGGTAAGGGGATGGGTCCATTGCAATGTGG
>JAGKTI010000438.1:54037-103127 GCA_018397915.1 Birgus latro
TGCGCGATAGAAATGAATGGAGAGAAATTGTGAATGATTAAATGGTGACGCGGCCCCGAGGGGATATTGTCCCGCATTTGGTCTGGTCAGCTGATGAGGTCAGGTGCGGGTAAGGGGATGGGTCCATTGCAATGTGGCAGGGGTAAACCAGCTCTGCTGTCGGGCCCTGCTGCGGATGTCGCCGAATGCACTGTACAGTTGACCCTTGTGCGGTGTGGTGCGATGAGGATCTGTCCCTTCTCCCCTTGGGAGTAAATGTGTGTGTGTGTGTGTGTGTGTGTGTGTGTGTGTGTGTGTGTGTGGATGAGTAAATTGGGAGGGTGTCGTCCTGTCTCGGATACCCCCCTTTTGGGGGGGAAAGTAGCCTAGGTATATAGATATAGATAGACTACTACTGCTGCTGCTGTTGTTGCTGTTGCTGCTCCTGCTGCTATTTCTACTACTACTATAGCTGCTGTTATTATTATCAATATTATTGTTGTTGTTGTTATTATTATCATCATCATCATCATCATTATTATCATTATCATTATTCCTTCCTCCTGAATCTCAAATTTGAAGCCACACAACACAACAAGCACTTCATCAACAAGCTTTTCATCGCATTTTACGAGCCTGGGGGTCTGAGTGCCGGGAATTCCAGTATTTTTCCTCCCCTTCCTAATGTATTCAGCAAGGGTCTTTCTCGGGCGAACCCACGTTTACTGCACCGTAAAGTGGAAGCCTTTGGGAGCAACGCCTGGTTTTTAGTAGGCGGTAGGCGGGCGTGAATTTACGATTACACGAACGCTCTCTCCGTTCTCCCCTCTGGCGTTCTTTTAGTCTCCTTGTTGCATCTGGCTTTCTTTTCGTTTCCGGAGTGACATTATTATTATTATTATTATTATTATTATTATTATTATTAATCATCATCAAGGACTTTTTTTCTCACCTGAGGCTTGGGTGAGATAAGATCCAGAAACAGGGGAAAAAGAAAGACCGAAAGTGGGACATGAAATTAAGATAACAAGAGCGTTCTTTTAGTTTCCATCTGACACTAGAATCCCCTTATTTTTCTTCTGACATAAGCAATTCTTCTAGTTTTCTTCTGACATTGGATTCTTTTAGGTTTCTTTTGACACTGGTATTTGTTCTGTTTCCATCTGACACTAGCATTCTTTTAATTTTCTTCAGACACTAGCGTTCTTTTAGTTTGCTTCTGACACTGGCGTTATATTAGTGTTAAAGATTCAACCCTTCATGGTCCTAGAGAAAGGATTTAACAAAGTAAATAGACCAGGAATATGGAAGGCACTGAAAATATACGGAATAGATGGAAAGTTGCTGAATTGCTGTGAAGAGTACGTATGAGGGTGCTTGGGCTGCAGTGCGTGTGGAGAGTAAATTAGGTGGGTTGTTTGATCTGAGTGTTGGACTGAAACTGGGATGTGGCATGAGTCTGTGTGTCTTCTATATACTGTATATATGGAGTAAAAGAGATACAAGGTAGGGGAGTGGATGCTGTAATGTACTTAGTGGGGGTAGGTAGGGCTTAGAAAGTTGCTGTACTTTGTTGTTTGCTGATGATACTGTATTGTTAGAAGATGAATGTGAGTTGCAAGGTTTGGTGAATGAGTATGGGAGTGTGTGCAAGAAACGAAATCAAAAATTGAGTATTGCTGAGTAAAGTTGTGGTCTTTGAGATAAATGAAGTCACAGATAGGCTGGACGATGAGGAAATGGAGAATGTGACCGCCTTCAGGTACTTTGGTAATGTGATAAGTAAGAATGAAGGTTTCGATGATGAAGTGCGTGAAAGGGTACAGCTGGGAAGAAAGGTTGTTGGTTCACAGAAAGCAGTGATAGGAATTAGGGAAGTGAATGTGGAAGTTAAAAAGTTGTATGACAGTATTGTGATTCCAACTTTAACGAGCGAAAGTGAATCTTGGACCCAAATGAAAGGTAACATGTCAAGAGTGAGAGCAATGAAAATGAGTTACATTAGAGGGGTAAGTGCAATTACAGGCAGAGACAGGCAGACAAATGAGGCAGTGAAGGAGCGTTGTGGTTCTGCCGTAGATGTGACTGGAAGCGTTAGGAGAAATACTCTGAGATGGTTTGACCAAATGGAGAGGATGGTGAATGAGAGACTGACTATAAGAGTGTATTTAAGTTGGAAGGGGAGAGGGGCAGAGGAAGACCAAGGATGAGATGGAGGGATGGGATGGAGATATATGTGAAAGAGGGGATATGAGATGGAGGGAGGGCAGGCAAATGGCAGGGGACACAGAAACATGAGGCGATTTTCCTGTGGCCATCCCTTACAAGATTAAAGCGTCTGGATAGATAGATAGATAAACAGATTGACTGATTGACAGACCCATAGATAGATAGAAACAAGTAGCTTTTATTCTCCTTTCTGTGATTAGCCTAGAGTACAGAAAATGCAGTTACTGTTTACTGTCACTCTGTTATCACGAAACTAAACGATACTGTTTTTACTCTACCTTGGCCCAGAGTTCCGTCCCTCCGCAGCTTACGTCACAGAGTTCAGTGGTAGAAAAAGCCACAGCTCTACATCCTTTCCACAGCACTTCCTCGTGACTGGCATCGAATTCTAGTGTTGATTTATTGTTCCAACTCGGCCTGCAAGATGGAGAGAAGGCAATTTTAGGTCAAGCAGAGTGAAAAGGGTAGAGGGAGTTGGTGCCCCAGAGCGATCGACATCAGTGCATTCTCAGCGAGGGAAATATTCTCTTCTAATTATAACGTTTCCTAACACATCTTCATGAGCGACTTATCTTTCATTTGACGTTTTTATTTTTCCATTACGCGTACCTTACATTCAAGAAAGATAAAACGGAGCAAGCAGCAGGGTGGAAGGAGTGTGTGGCGAAAGACTGAAATATATGGTGGAAATAATGCTCATATTCTCCCTAACACTTCTTCCACACCGATTTATTTTTGGATATGAGGGAGTGATATACTTTTGTACGTAATTTATGCAGTGTATGGCGATACTAAATGGATTTATGCTACACAGAAAAGGACATTAAGATGTAATAAAATCTCTTAGGAAAAGGTGTTAGTGTGCTTCCCCAATGGACGAGAATACAGACCAACCACACAGCCAGCATTCTTTGTCCGGCAGCCGTGGTGTCACGACCCCTCCCCCAGCTCTGCTCGAGATAGCGAAACGTGGACACCTTCTCCCGTAGACTTTCCTATCCAGCAGCTGTGATGGCAACATTTCCTCAGCTATGCCTTCTCCTGCTACCTCAGCCCTCGACCCGTCGAGGGGGGCCACTACAGGCACTGAGGAGTCGCCACGAGCGCAGACCATCACAGGCGTCGTGAGATGGTACGGCGTGAAGGCGGGATACGGATTCATCAGGCACCAGGACACTGGCACTGATGTTTTTGTGCAGTGTCTGGGGATCGCTGCCCCTACTACACGGCGTCTCAGGCGCTCGTTAGGCGAGGGCGAGACAGTTGAATTCCGGCTTCACCATACACCGAAGGGTCCCGAGGTCAGAGACGTTCCTGGGCCGGGGGATGCAACTGTGCTGGGCTCTGCCTATGCACGGCGACACCCCAAGGCCCTGGGGCGCCGGCCTGGAGATCCCCGATGTACTGGTGAAGTGGAAACGATTGTCGCCATGTGTATCGTGACGGCGAAGGCGTTCTGTGGCGACAAGACTGCGCTGCGTGTTCTTCTTCCCCAGATATTTGAGAAGAACGGGCTGCCGCGCCTTGTTATCCCGCAGAGCTTCGCCCGTGATGCACAGCCAGCCCTTCGTCAGGAGCGTCGCGCCGTCACGCTGCAGCCTCCCAGACCCTGCACAACACCGCGAACAAGGCTGCAGCTCGACGCTCCACTTAACAGAGCATCTGCCTCCTCCACCACCGCTTCTGCCACACCCTGTACTCCACTGATACAGCCGTTCCCCGACCGTCGTCAGTAGTTGAAGAAAGGGCTGCTTCTCCTGTCCCTTCCACCTGCCAGGACGAAGTGGACCCTCCCCCCCAGTCATCAGTTCCTCCTACTGACGACGAGTGGTCTGATCTTCCCCTCGAACCAACAGAAGACGACCTTTTTATTCTCCCAGACCTCTCCCCCGCCGATCGTGGTAGTGAAACGTGGGTTCCTGCTCCCGCAGACTTTTCCTACGATCCAGTGATGTTTTCTTCTTGTGTCTCGGCATACGACCCGTCGAGAGGGGCCACCACAGGCATAGGGGAATCGCCCAGAGCTCAGACCATCACAGGCGTCGTCAAGTGGTACAATGTGAAGGCGGGATACGGATTCATCAGGCACCAGGACACTGGCACTGATGTTTTTGTGCAGTGTCTGGGGATCGCTGCCCCTACTTCACGGCGTCTCAGGCGCTCATTAGGCGAGGGCGAGACAGTTGAATTCCGGCTTCACCATACACCGAAGGGTCCCGAAGCTAGAGACGTTACTGGGCCGGGAGGTGCAGCTGTGCAGGGTTCTGCCTATGCACGGCGGAGCCCCACGGCCCAAGGGCGCCGGCCTGGGGATCCCCGATGTACTGGTGAAGTGGAAACAATTGTCGCCATGTGCACTGCGACGGCGAAGGCGTTCTGTGGTGACGACAAGGCCGCGATGCTGGTTCTTCTCCCTCAGATTTTCGAGAAGAACGGACTGCCGCGCCTTGTTATCCCACGGAGCTTCGCCCGCGATAAACAGCCTGCCCTTCGTCAGGAGCGTCGCGCCGTCACGCTGCAGCCTCCCCAACCCCACACAACACCGCGGAAAAGGCTGCAGCTCGACGCTCCACTCAACAGGGCGACTACCACCACCACCACAACCATCACCGACACCCCTTCCCGGCCCATGGACACCGACGCCAACCCAGACAATGTGCACCACTCACCGCCAGCTGCCGAGGCTGCCACCGCCTCTCCCGTCCCGCCCATCATTCAGGACGTGGAAGACTGTCCGTCTCCACCCACTGCTGACGGTGTGCCACTCCAGCCAACCCAGGAGGTGCATCCTTCCCCTTTGCCCACCCCACCACCACCGAGGAAGACGAAGGGGAAGAGATCAAACAAGCAGCCTGCCACCAAACGCCGCGCCGTGCCTCGTGACGCCAGCCAACCCACGCCCCGAGCCCTTCTGCTGCCGACGTCGAACGCCCGCCTGTCCCCGTCGACTCCATGGACTCCACAGAAATCAGTAATCGCCTGGCACTTGAGCTCTCTCGATCCAGCTTCATCGACCTAATCTCTAGCCACATAGCATCCCAAGTTATTCCTAATTCCGCCTGCTGCCTAGCTTCTGCAAACACATCTCTTACATCGACTGTTCACTGGCGCGCCTCACACCATAGGCCCGCTTCCACTCTACGTCAGGTGGAAGAATCTTAACAACAGCAACAAGACGACCTTCAGTCCCGTGCTTCTCCCGTGCCTCCACCGCCGAAGAAGAAAAAGAAGAACAAAAAGGGGAAGAAGAAACAAAGGCCGCCACCTCCTGACGAAATGAAGATGGACGAACATGCTCCCTCCACCACCATGGCCAACGATCTTCACCTCCAGTCTCCTCAGCACTCCAGCTTCGACCCTCTTGCCGCCTTCGACCCTGAAGCCTTCGTCAACACATTCCTCAGTAACTTAAAGCAGCAGAACCCAGACTTATTTCAGAAACTATCCACTCTCCGCAGTTCCCAAGAACCCACATTTATCAACTCCACCCCCAGCAGCTCTCCTTGAGCCCCGTTATTTCTTTCAGATTTACTCTGGCGAGCCCATATTTGGCCCGGTCATCCCAAGGGAGGTAAATCTAAACAACAACGACCAACCACTGAATCGATCTGGAAAATGTGTGTATTGCCCTGGGAAATTGTAGTACCAGAGGAAAGGAAGTCAGGATAAAGGTTTCCATAATAGAGAGAAACGCGAAAACGGAGCGTGTGGTAAACATTTCCGTGTCTGTGCCCTTAGCGTAGTGGTGAGGATATTAAACGCTAATTTTCAGTACTGTAGTGAGAAAATTAACGAGGGAATGAAACGGAAGGAATAAGAGGTTTTAATAACTGGAATGAGTGTGTGCTTACTAGATGATGCCAGATACTGGGTGTGAGATGCGTAGTGGAAAAGTATTTAAGGAAGAGAAAGGAGTATGCTGCCTTCGTGGATTTGCAGAAGGCATATGACACAGCAGACAGACAGATAATATGCAAGGTCGTGAGAGTGTGTGGATCACATGGAAAGCTGCTAAATGTTATTAAAAATTTACACGAAGGAGAAAGGGCAATAGTGGCGTGAAAAAATAACTAAGCTAGTGATTTGAATGCTGCACTGAAACAGAGATTATGTCATGTCTCCGTAATCACACACACACACACACACACACACACACACACACACACAGATAGAGAGAGAGAGAGAGAGAGAGAGTGCGAAATTTACCAATAAATCCGAGCATATTGCGTGGCATGTCACCATTTCATTGAGAGGAACAAACTTACCATAGCGAATCAGAGGCTACTGTTGTGAATCTATGGGTAAGTTGTCTGGCACGGAGCAAAGGTTTACTGGGTGTTGTGCCTGCCTAAGACCATATTTAGATCGTTTTTAGGTAAATATACACGAAGAACGGATGAGGGAATGCCTGATCCTCACCATCCTCCTTTTATCCCACTGAAGCTGTGGGTATACTCCACATCTTGAATGCTGAGTTATAACAATCGATGGATTAACCCTGGAATTAAGATGGACACAAGGAAGTGCTTTGAAAAGGATGTAGAGCCGTAGAAGTGCTGTGGAAAGGATGTAGAGCCGTAGAAGTGCTGTGGAAAGGATGTAGAGCCGTAGAAGTGCTGTGAAAAAGCATGTAGAGCCGTAGAAGTGCTGTGGAAAGCATGTTGAGCCCTGAAACTGTCTTTTTCTGCCTCAGAGCCACGTGAAATAAGCTGCAAAAGGATGAAAATCTTGGCAATGTTAAGGTCCAAGAACTGTACTAATGGGTAGTCTATTTTTCTTCCCTAACCCTGCGATAAGTTCTATGATTAGCCATTCAAGCATTCAGCATTATGCATATAGGACCTTTGTGAGTAGAGGCATCGTGAATTTATTTAAGTCTCTAGAAAGCTTAATTCTTCACACTTACTAAACATGGATCCTAGACACCACACTTCTTTGAGGGAGACGATATTCAGCAAATTATTTATTTCCGAACTTTCTAGAAGATATCCTGTCACTCTGTTACACTGCCACGGCACAGTTTTTACACTCAAATTTCTATAATAATATTAATAATAATAATAATAATAATAAAAAATAGTTTTTTTTTTTACACTACTTCTTCTTGGGGATGGATTTGCAACTAAAATATAGTAATTTATCAGGGTCATCACAAAATATATCCCCTAACGAAACGAAACTCTACAGATAAGCTAAAAAGAAATATAGAAATGAATTCCTCGAGCTAGACCTTGATCGATCATATAGCCCCGCTAGGTGACGGAAGAGGCTAACTTTGCCAGCAGGGCCCCCGAGCGGGGCGCGAACTCTTCTTGATCCTTTGGTCTTGAGTCAGGTGTTCTGCCACTGAACCACCCTGCTCCCTACATATTAGCGAAGCTGATGGGGTAATGGCATATATTATACAAAACTTAATTCATTCACGATGTGATCAATAACAAGTATCATAAAAGATCGAGTTGAGAATATGCTCTACGAATAGCCATTGTGTGTTATTCAGGGTCGTAATCTATAGGTAGCACATAGTTGCATTAAATGAGTGAATGGTGGTCGTGCATACTTACTACTGAAATACATTATATATGTATTTAAGCAATGGTAGGAAACAGTGGACGTTACTACAGTTTAGAGTAGAATACCATGTTATACATTTTCTTCAAAGATGATCAGCGGCTTTCACAGAAAACTAGCATATATAGGGTAGACTCTAATGAACTTTCACTTACCCTGGGCTAAAAGGAATAGTCAACATGCTCACTGAACTGAGTCTGTGTCATGTTACTGACCGCATTTATGTGCCTGGTGTCTGCTTCGTCACACAGTGTTGACCACATTTCCGTCCTTTGCTCCTTCCTTTTCCACCCGACTAGTTGATGTCCTCTCTGATGTCACCCACCTCGACAGTGTCTGGCGAAATCATGACCCTGGTGTGACTTTTTGACCTTCATGAATTTGTTCAACACTCTCTTCTCCTCTCCAGTTTTCTGGCAGAGATTCCGCCAGCATCCATGCTGACCTTCTCACTCCCATCCCTGCTGACCCTCTGTCCCCTTTCAGTACACGTAGTGTACGTACAACTCCTGCGGTGCGACGAATTACCGAATCGGCACAGAATCGGCACTTTTAATTGGAAAATGTTATAATTTTTATCACCATGTTGGTTCATACACACCTAATTATCTAAAATCCGATTAAAAAAAAAAAAAATGCTTCATGGGCTATAACTAATAAAAAGCTATTTTCCCAGTATCCCTGTATGCCGTAGGTTAAGAGGCGAGGGGCCTTCTTGCCTTGCCTTTTTGTCTCCATCTTTCCTTTCCTCTTCTCTTCTGTCGTACTTCTTTTCTTGATACGTCCGTGTTTCTTCTGTCCTTTATTTTTCCTCTACTTTCATCTGGTTAGACATCTGGTTTAATGACACGAGTAGTTTAATGACTTCCCAGTGACGCTGATCTCTCCCTCACACCACTTTCACGCCAAGACCATTTCAACGTCAGCCTTATGGTTTGGTGCTAGTTCTTTATTCCTTCCTTCCTTCCATATCCTTCACCTAATCTAAAAACCACCCTTCAGTTTCGAATTATCCTCTGCCGTGATCTTTGCTATCTGGTATTTGGATTTCATTCATTGCGTCACTGATTACTGATGTAAAGGAATGTACGAGTAGATCAATATTTAAAGATTAAACGGTATAAATACCATATAGGTCAGGATGATGTTAAGGAGTAAGATGCTAAATTAATCGATAAGGAGGATCTGCTACCAAGCTTTCTAGCAAAGTCCGTATGTATATGAACTTTGCTTTCTAGATCGAGTCAGAGTGATAGTCAACACATCCCCTCCCCTGCTGAAGCCTTCTGGTACATTATAATCATTCCAAAGGCCCTTCTCTTCATCGTCGTAGAAACATATGGGCCATCATGGTGATCTGTAATACAAACATAAACTGCATAACTAACATACAAGAGAGAATTATCATGCCAAAGAAATAAGTAGTGAGGAAGTGATGCCAGCAATTCTTTCAAGAGCCACAGTTTTGGTCAAAGGTTCTCGAAAAGTCTTTGGCGCATTCAAAATGACGGTCCTGTGAAAGTCTTTGGCGCATTCAAAATGACGGTCCTGTGATGGACATTAAATCTGTGTGATGATGTGTGTAAGCAATTAATCTGATATATCGTAGAATCCAGTTCATTTATACTTGGCAATTTTGTTTTAAACGTTTTCATAATAATTTCACACAGCTATTGTAACTACTTTGCACAAGTCGTACATAGGAGTGTCGCCGTCTTTCGAGGCAGGGTGGTTGCGGGTGACCGGTGACAGTTGACACTCGAAATTGTGTTTATCCTAATCACTTGTTATCTACCGGCACCATGAAGGCCGGGGATGAACTGCTGGGCCAGCTGACAGTTGTGGGAGTTTATGTGGTGCAGGAGAAGTGTGTATTGACGGCCACAACACTGTCCAGGGCTGAAGCCATTAGCAAGAGGGACATGGTAACCAACCGACCATTGCACTTACCCTTCCATTTGACATGTTTACTAATCTTCTTTTTCCAGATATACAATAACATTTATTCTTTCTGGTTGCGGCCTTATTTTTATTTATTAATTTGAAATTTGTGTTTTCTAAGGACAGTAGGCTATGCCACCGCAAGAAATAGTTTTGGATAGCACCAATTTACAAACGTTTGAAAAAAAAACAATTGTTAATGATTAGTTTCATTAGAGACTCGATAACAAATTGTACGATATACCGGTACTGTAATTCATTTTGCACCCAGATTCTGTGTAAGTATGGTAACAACGGTATTGAAACCAAGTGTTCATAGAGTTAGATATTAAGCTTGGTTTGAATGCATAAGTTATATGACCGTATTATTGGTAACTTAAGAATAATCCAGGTCTGCAACTTTTAGCTTACTACCGGTACACAAATTATGTTCCATATACAAAAAAATACAGCATGCCATTACATGAGTGGAAGCTTTCCTGGAATTTCATCAGAGGCAAAAATTTAAGTTGAGAGCTCCCTCTCATGATTATAATGCAAATTTTTATTTTCCAGTATAAAATATAGCCAGATTATAAGGGTCAGTCTTTGCACTGAGAGCCATTTTATTTTTCTCCTGTATGTACCAAGGATGAGATGGAGGGATGGAGTGGAGAGGTATGTGAGAGAGGGGGGGGTGGGGTGACCTGGGAGGAGGGCAGTGAAATGGCTGGGGACAGGGAAAACTCAGCCCCTACTCAATAGTATATTCAGATTATGATGTGTATAGGGAATGGGGTTGGCGTGCCAGCAGGTATGGGCTGCCCTGCTTCTTAAAAAGCAGATTCCTACCGAGCCATACTGTTAAATTGTAATGGAGTAGCCAACCAGGTGAGGGTGACTTGGAGGCAATTTGTTTGTGGCCACCCCTCATGGGATTAAGGCATCTGGCAATAGATAGATAGATTTGGGAGACATCGTGTGTTTGCTACAAGTCAGCAAGCGGGTTGGTGGAGAGTTAGTGCCCCCCTCAGTAAAACACCTGGCTCAAAGGATTATGCCATCTGGCTATAGATAGATATAGATGTTGTTAAGGTAATTGTGGGATTCCCTCCCCCACTTTTTTTTTTTTTTTTTTTTAGGGTTGCTCAGCAATGGGAATTCCCTTCTCGTGGGCAGCCATGTAACATCTCCTGTCAAAGCTGAGGTATTATTCTGTGTGAAACTACATTTTAATTTGCATCAATTTCAGATTTTGAAAAGTTGGCTTTGATATCAAGATTTTGGAGTTTCATTTTTGTTTATGATCTCCCATGTAACTAGTGAATTTGTGAAGGGGGCAACATTAAAAATAATTTTCATATTGAAAGGAAATTAATTCCTTCATGCCTGGAGAGGCACAGTGCAGAATGGTATTGGATCCATTATTTGTAATTCACATAAAATAACATCTCTGAACCAGTACTCCAGGTGTTTAAGACACCAGGTCCAATGATTTTGGTGAAACCTTCCAAAATAAACACAAGACATGGGAAGATAGTTTTCTTCTGTAAACTCGTAAATATCAGTTTAAGCCAAGATATGATATGATTTTGATTAGACAATACAGTATAATGTTTAAAGGTAACGTAGGTACCTTAACAGTTGTAATAAAATTGTGCAGATAAAAAATCCATTAAAAAGTGCTTGATTGAGTGGTAGACATTAATATATACATTGTCCTTATTCCATTTGTATTACTGACACAGTGATTAGTGAGTAGTTAAAATATTTATCAACTTTCATATGTAGCTATATGTAACTAGAACTGCACAAATTATTTGAGTTGTATTTGAATTGCAGTAGTAATGGAATGAGGCAGACAACCACAGTTGCAGTTTTGAAATGTGAGAACCATGTGTTGTACAGTAGTTGTGAATTTGGTAAATTATATAAGAATGTGCATTATACAGTCTTTTTTCTCCAAATGTCATAACTTCATTAATAGTCAATACTGTATTTGTTCCATGTTTGTAATCTTTAATTTGCATTTAGTTGAGTCATATGGCTACAGTGTTAAGAGTCACCACCACACTGCTCCTCTTCATTACTAAGCAGCTTGCAACTAGATTGGAAGCAAGAGTGGGTGAGTGCAACTCTTTGTTGATGACAGCCTCTGTCTGCTTAAATTGTGATGTCTGAGGCAAGGCAGTGTTGACTTCATTGCCACCCCAGGTGATGCGATTCCAAACGATACATTGGCAGGCAGACAGATGGTTGAATATACAGTATACTGGTGTCACATATACAGTTTATGGTTACTTTGAAGAATATCCATGTCTAGGAGGTATGTAGCAGTTACCTAGCATGATAAAACACTGCATTAATATTTTTCTTATAAAATAAATACTGTAGTGCAATAACGTACGTGGTTGCAGTTGAGAAAATGTATGTGGCTTCTCAGCACTTGTAGTTGGGAAGCTACGTTCCGTCTCAGAAGTAAATTAGCCGGGCCTGGACTTTGGTTAAGAGTTTAGAAGAAAAAGGATGTATGAACTTTTCTGACAGATGGCTTTTACAGTCATCATCACACTATCATCCAGACTTCTTTTTCTCACCTAGGGATGGGATGTATGACCTATCTTTAATTGTGTGACTTCCCACAGATGCGTGATATTCTGAAAAAAGAGGCACCAAAACTACAGCGAGGAGTTTGTCGAGGATGGCAGGGATTGGTCATTGCATTCCGATTCATCAGTGCCCATAAATCTGGACAGCCTTTTCGTGCCAATATAACAAGTAAGGCACTTTTTGGTCTGCTATTCAATCTATCTATTGCCAGACAATTTAATTATGGAAGAGGTGGCCACAAATGAATTGCTTCCATGTCACTGTCCTCAGCCATCAAGCAGCCATCTCAGCTCATACTGCACTCACTCGTACACCTCTGCACTACAGCCTTCCATCTCATTCTAGGTCTCTCCTGTCCCCTTCCACTTTGTTCACATACAGTATCTCTTGAAGCTACAGGCTTGACAGTCTCAGTTTGCAGCATTCTATCCCCTGATTCAGGTCACAAGCTTAGGTATCCTACCTTTCCCAAATTTCACTCCCATCCTCCATCCTAGCTGGCAGTACTGAATAAACTTAACTAGCGATAGCCAGAATAAGGTCAAATTATCATCTAAAAAGACATACTGGAGAATTTAAATGATTCTGAGTGTAATACACTGTATATAAGTGAAATAAGTTATTTCCAGATACCCAGAAAAGATTAATGAAAGTGTTGTAAAGGATGTATATATGTATAGGCCCACAATTTGCATTACTGCATTATTTATCACCAGAATGTACTGTGCAAATGGATTTGCATAGAATGTTCCATAAGTTCCAATATTTTTCTGAAGTCCCCATTTTGGCTCTTGCCACTCTCCCCCCTCCCCCCCAATAGACATTTTGTATTTAGAACACAGTATGTATTAATGCTTTATAAAGTGGTAATAAATTGCTTGTAGAACAAGTTACAGATCATTAGTGGGCATCATAAGGTGGTATTACATGGCAGTGAGACATTAAACCAGTTCTGGCGGCAGTAGGTGATATAAGGGCAATTTAACCTCAACAAGCTTGGACAGTATTCATATTGTATACTGTACTGTAGAGTCACGAGTTAAGACAGGAAAGTAGTACTCTTACAATAACAACTGGCGATTATTGTAGAAAGAGTGGTCATTCTGAAGTATAGACAGAATTGCCTTGAGATCCTTCAGTTGAGGCTGCCTTACTGTGTGTCATCAGTCCATAGATGGATAGGAAGTTGGATAGATAGCATGAGTTCAGCAGATTACAGTTCCTTTGCTTTAAGTTAGGTTTTATGCAGTGTTTTTCTTAATTTTTATGTAATATTTTTCACATAGTGTTAATTTAAAGTTATTTTGTGCAAAATTTTGATACTAATGTATATTTTCAGATTGGCAAGACCCATCACCTGAGTTGGTGGAGGTGTTTTTAGTAGATGAAGGTGAAGCAAATGTACAAGTGTCAGTTGCCAACCTGTGGTTCTGTCCAACAGAACTCAGTGAATCATACTATCCACCTGTGTATCAATGTTATGTTGTAGCAGACCCCAAAGACAATCACAAGGAGTGGAAACCCAAGAATATAGCTCACCTGTCCTCTCAGTTGTGTGGAAAAACAGTTAAAGTAAAGTTCAGCAGTAAAGATACTGGTTTGTCTCTTGTAACACTGTTACATCCTGTAGATGCCATCCAAGTTGAATCTGTCATAGAAATATTTACCAATAATGATCTAGCCATGATGCCACAGAGGTCCTTTACCAGCAAAAAGCTGCAGGCAGATGGGATCTTCAAAACTTGCAAGATCTTGAAAATGAAGCTGGGGCCATGGAATTTTTTACTGCAGTTTACATACCAGACTGATATTATGACTGAGATCAGTGATAAAGTCCAACATTTGCATCGGGAAGAGAAACTTGTCAGAATAAAACCCAGGGAAGGTAGTCCTGTTATTGTGAAAGAAAATCATCAGTATACCCGAGGTCTAATTGCCAAGAAAACAAAGGATGGTGGCTTAAATGTTGATTGTGTGGATGTAGGACAAAATGTCATCCACTCTCCCAGTGATGAGTTTTGGGAGGTGCCTGAAGAGATTATGAAAATCCCAATACTCCTTCAGACCTGCTGCCTGTCTGGCCTTCCAAGCCCCCCCATAAAGGAAATTGGCAGAGTGTTTGCTCATATAGTTAGAAGTAAAGAAATTAGGGCCCGGGTGGACAACAGCACTGAGAAGATAACTGAAGTGTGTATCATGGTAAATGATGAATCTGTGTTGGACATAATCTTACCACGCTTTAAAAGGCAGGAGATCCCTAAGAAATTCCGAGGTTTAGTATCCTCAGTTGAGGTGGATGAGGGTGTGGTATTTATACAACCTTCAAGGAAAAAAACTTTGATACTGGAGATGGACAAGCAGCTACAGGAATTACCAAAGCAGGAGATGGAGTACCTTGTCCCTGGTTCACCCTGTCTAGCCCTGTATGCAAACAACCTGTGGTACCGTGCGACTGTTGTTGCCATGGACAAGGATTTACAGGTTAGTGTCTTATACAAACCTTATATGGCAATGTTGTTACATCTATTATCTGACTGTTATTGTATTTGACTGTACATATTATATTTTTTTTTTTTTTTACTCGACCTAAATTGTAATCTCCACTGTGAACAGAGAGCTGTAACAGTAAATTAACACTGTGATGTTAGTCACAAAGAAGTGATATGGAAAGGACGTAGAGCCATAACATCGTCTTTTTCTGCCACTCCAGCTACATGAAATAATCAGGGAAAGAAAAAATATCCAGGCCAAGTAGAAGTGAAAAGGGTACCATATAGTAATCTCTTCAGTTATAGCTGTTAGTCAAAATCTGGGTCAGTGATGGTATTGACCCTGAGAGAGGATCCACCCCACATTACAAGATGACAGCTATATGGGTGAAGCATGCTTGCTTCCACATTGGTGTTCTTATAATAAGATTTTGTTGCAGTTCTGTAAGAGTGATGTATATATTTTTTTTTTCTTCACTCTTCCTGCCACCAGACATTTTTATTCATATTGCAAAGTGATGTCTGATACGGAAGAGGTTAGCCTGTTTGAGAGGTATTCCTCAACACATTCAGTATGTCGATAGCAGCACTGTTGCTGCTCAGTAGCAGTGTTTTCCACTTTTTTTTCCTAGAGCTGTCATACTTATTTTCTTGGTGATAGAGTGAAGTGTTGTTTGGGGTGACAGCCTCTTGGAATGCATGGAATATTGTTACCTGCAGGACAAATTAAGTGCAGAAGAAGGACAAGAAACTAGCAGTAGGGTTGGCACCATAGTAGGTAACCTGGTTTTTGCCAGGGAGGAGGGAAAAAAGGAAAGAAAAATTTGCCCACAAGTTAATTTTTTTCAAAAACTATATGCAGTAGAAAGATACAGTACAGGTATTTACATAAAATTAGGCCTGATCATAAATAATTTTCAAGGTTCACCATGAAGTTAAATTATTGTAATTCATGAATTTGTACACTTTTCATTGGAGTAATAATATATACAGTATCCACTCACTCGATGTAGTGCTGCTCTCGGGTGTCTGCCCTTTCCTCTCCCCCATCCATCTTCCTTCAATCCTCTTCTGTCTTTCCTTCATCCATTCCTTGTCCTTCTGCCTACGGGTGACTTTACACTCCCTTTTCTGTCTTTCTTGCCTTCATTCTTTCCTCGTCCTTCTGCCTGTGGGTGACTCTACTCTGAGTGACAAGCCAGATAGTTTCCTGTACACCAGGAAACCATTTACTACACTGGGTGGTAACCATATAACCAAATTTTGGCGCCTGGTGGTTTAGTGGGTAATTACAGCCCTCCAGTCGGATTGAGCCGGTGAAGGTTTACATTCAAGGGGTGGTTGGGGTTTATTGCTCACGTAATGCCATTCAGGGATGAGTGAGGCTGGTCACTTTCATCTTAAATGTCAGAACCAACTTGCCTAGCCCCTGGCTCTTACACTCTTCTGTGGGGCAACATAGGATTGGATATTGAATTGATTTTTGAATGAATTTCTTTGATATATAAACTTAAATAATTAAAATATCAGCATGCTGAAAGTAAAGTGCTAGAGTACTGTGTGTTTATTGTATTATGAATATTGTTTCCAATTCATGGAGTTTGCCTGGTTTAAGAGCAGCACTAGCCTAGACACAGCCAAGTCAAATTGTATTGTTATAAAATGAAACATAGATCTACCTTTATCAGTACAGCAAGAATATATTTTAAATAATACATTCACTTACTGCTTTTAGAATAATAGAAATACCAGTATATGTGTTGCTGTTCTTGCAGCCAACAGGGAAAGAAAAGGGTGAACTGGCCGGAGAAACCATATCATGCCAGAAATGTTGAGAGGCATCAAGCCTGAAGACATTCCGCCCTTGTCCTCCACCCCTTACAGGATTCCTTTGTACGAAGAAAAATTATTACTGTAGTATGGATACTAAAGTCTTTGGAGGATATCTATTGTACAATTTTTATATGGTGTACCTGTTAGTTACTTTAAATGATTGAGACAGTCAGTTATCAACAGTAGAACATAAGTATATTTGTATGGTTAAATGTCCTCATCCACTTTACTGGTTTAGACTGGGTTTTCCAGCCCAGACCCTAATTAAATGGCACAATTGCCTCATCAAAACACTTCCCCAAGGACACAGCTGTGTCTGATTTTGGTATAGTGCTCACATTAAGCCAGCAGGACCCAAAAGAATCTTGTCAGCAGCAATATCAGCACTGTACCAGCTGCAACAGTGCCACAAGACAATGATGAATTAAGACTGCTGTTCCAGTATAAAGCCAGTATTATTAACATATATCAGTCATGTAACTAAGAATTTTGGTTACTAGGTGATTTTATGTCATAATACAACACTTTTTGAGAAAACCCACTTTTTATTTTTTTTATTTTTTTTTTATTGAGTGTGTTTAAAAAGCTGGATTTTTGCTGTGCCCTAACTTGCTCAGTTGCAAGAATGGGTAGTGGATGGAAGTGGCTCTCATTTCAAGTTCAGGGTGCTCTCCCCAAAGCTTGTCAGAAGTGTTTTGATGTATGGCAGTGAGAGGAGGGAACAGGGTACAAGGAGTTTGGAGTGCATTGCTAGAAATTACAAGTGCTGAGAGTATGATAAGCACATCACAGAGAACAGTGTATTGTGAAACATGACATTAGAGATGTTAGGGAAATACAGGAATATGCATTGGTAGGTGAAGGTGGTTTCTTCATGCTGAGGAATTGGGAGGGTAGCAAGATGAGGAGTCACAGAGATTAATGTGGAGGGAAGAATTCCCAGAGGCACACAGAGGAAGACTGATGGAATCCTGCATGGAGACCTCTGAAATAGGGGATTTAGTAGGAATTATGACATTAGTAGCTGCCATCAAGTGGAAAAAACATGCACATGCTGGCATGGCCAGTGGTCTCTGACCCAGCAATAACATGGCATACGCTTTTGTGAGCTGAGTAAAATCATGTGGCATTAGTTAGAATAGATTACTACCATAGGTTTTTCTGACCATGAGAGAGTTGATTTATTTCCATCTTGAAATATTATATTCCAATATACACTTCACTCATTACTTCAGTTGCAATTGGTGGTAACCATCATCCACTCACTTGATGTAATGCTGCCTACATCTTCCTTCTCTTTCATTTTTCTGTATCTGCCCTCCTTTCTTCCTACTTTTTTTTCCTTTTTTTTTTTCCTTTTTAATAACAGAGCAGAGGAAGGAAAAAACAAATTATTAAAAATATATATATATATATATATATATAACCATACACCAGATTACAGGTGTCCTCCATTCCTAAAAAATCTGTAACTGTTGGACTTGAACAATCATAGGTTGAAGTTTGGGGGGAAACCACTCTAGGGAACCGAGTTCCAAAGAGATGCAGTTCGGGGAACAGAAGAATTCTATTAGAAGTTCTGCAGAATGGCAGTGTGACAGTTCAGTTGTGATCACTACCAGATGCCCCTGTAGCAAAGTGGAAGGCGTGGAGAGGTGGCACAGTGGATGCAACTTTGTCTGAATATTTGCCATAAAAGTACAGTATCTATACAATAATGCAAGGGAGGCAACATTCCTTCTTACTTGAAGAGGAGGTAGTTCATTTGTAACAGTAGGGTTATTAATAATTCTACCAGCCTTGTTCTGAATTTGGGAAAGCAGCTGGGATTGATGAGGTGTATGCAGAGGTGATTAAGTGTAATGGAGAGAGGGAATGAAATGCTTGTTGGAGATGTGTAAGAAGGCATGAATGAGTGAAACTGTGCTAGCAAAGTGGAAAAAGGCTTTGATTGTGCCCCAGCCCAAAAATTAAAGGTGAGTGAAATGAGTGCAAGAATTATCGTGGCATAAGTTTATTAAGTGTGGTAGGGAAGGTATATGGAAGAATTATTATTAAGGAAGAGAGGTGTCAGATGTCCTAAAGAGTGATGAACAGGGTGGCTTTAGGAGTGGCAGAGGATATATGGATAAAATATTTGCAGTGAGACAGATAATGGAGAAGGCTTGTGAGAAGAAATGTAAGGTGTTTATGGCATTCATGGATCTGGAAAAAGCATACGACAAAGTAGACAGAGAGGGATTGTGGAAGGTTTTGCACATGTACAGTGTAAATGGTAAGCTTCTTGGTTTTTATGATGGTAGCGAAGAATGTGTAAGGGTAAATTAGGCATCTAAGTGAATGGTTCACGATCGGTGTGGCAGTGCAACAAGATTGTGCGGTTTCCCCATGGTTGTTCAATACTGTATTTCATATGTTATATTTCAAGCCTTTTACCATTTAAAACAGTCAGTTGAATGTGGGATAAGATTGTATCTTTAAAAAATAATATCATTACAGCATCAGTTCTTGCATAAAATGGTGGAGAAAAGTGGTAGAGTCTAGTTTCATTGGGTAAAACAGGCATTTATTTATTTTTCATTGTTACTCAGCCGATTCCGATTTTCGGATAATTTTTCCCTTCCAACACCGATACTGATATTAATTGGCTTTTGGCTTGCTGATTTGCAGCACTAGCTGTAACCCAGGAAACCATTTTCAATGCTGGGTGGTAACCATGTAACCAGATCCCAGGATGAAGTGGAGCCTACTGTGGTGCCCCTGTTAACTGGGTGGAGATGAAAATGTGGCATCTACCCAGGAATGAGATCTCCACACTTTTCCCCATGCCTCATTGTGGCAAGGCACTGTTAATCATCAGGGAACATCGGTTCACTGCAGAAGATTACATTGCTGGAATGATTGCTTGTCTGTGGTTGATGGTCTGCTTGGCCAGACTGGGGTTGGTCAGCAGTAACAAAAATTCATTCCTTTCTTGTTCACTACTCAGTTTCTCATATTTAGATGGTGATGTTGAATATGACTCAGATTACGGTAATGATGCAAGGCACGGTGACAGCAGTGGTGTAAGGTGGTGTGATTTTGTTCATGTTGGTGATGAAAGGCTGGCAGGTGTGATAGTGTGTGGTGGGAACAGAAGTGTGGTGGCAGGAACAGAAATGTGGTATCACCCTTCCTCTCTTGTTTACTTTCCCAGTTGTATTATTACACTATCCAGTCTCTCTGTTAGGTGAATCTACACTGAGTGACAAGGCAAATGCTTTCATGTAACCTAGGAAACCATCTACAATACTGGGTGAAAAGCATATAACCAAATGGCACTTGATGATATAGTGGGTTAAGACACTCTAAGTGGATAAGGCTCATTAGGGTTTTACACGTGAAGAGTGGTTGGGGTTTATTGCTTACTTGCCTTTTAGGGGAGCGTGAGACTGGCGACCCTCACCTTCTATGTCTAGACCAAGTTTAGCTCTGAGGCACAACAGTATGCTCCTGGTTTGGCAGTGAAGGAGTGAATAGATAGTTTAGGTAAATGAACACAGTCTTTGAAGGAATGTCAGCCAAACAGGAAATACCCCCAGATGGGGTGAGAGGAAGAAGCAGAGAGAAAACAGAGTGGAGATCTGAAATTCACAGTTGTCCCAGACAGGGATGGAACAGACTAACAACTAACAGGTCAGAATGGAGATGGTTGAACAAAGCCTTTTTCTGCCACAAGCTGCTTGTTTATGATGATGGCCGTGCTTTTACTGTGCACGTATCTATGCATATTATGATATACAGTAAAACCTCGATATAACGGACTTCAGTAGACCGGCATTCGCTTTTATTGGACTCAAGGAGCTACCGGACTAAACTCCTATATATCGGAAAAGTCCGATATAGCCAGAAAGCAGTCCGGACTGCCTGACAACTTCAGCTATGTTCACCACAATAAGACAAGTAAAAGACATGTTTTTCAGTGCACAGTACAGTATTATTATACCATTTGATTAATGTAGTGAAGGTATAACACAGTACAATACTGCAGTGGTGGTGAAAACCACTGATGCAATCTGGACTAATGTCTGATATATCGGAAAAAGTCCGGATTAGCAGGGGTAAGTCCGGATGTCGCTTTTATCGGAAAATCGCATATTTCGGACTGGCCTGAGCCCCAATTAGTCCGTCATAGTGAGGTCTTACTGTAGTTTTTTTAAAACCATATTTGTTTCCAGACTGCAGCTTTCATGACAAGTTTTGGATGTCAAGTTCATTTTTCCACGATAAGTGTTCACCATGTAATATTCGAGTTTTATATTGCTGCTAATTATTCCTCCCACAGTCATTCTGTCTCTTTGATTATGTTAATTAAATTTGCACTTTTCCCAATCGTAAACAGGTGCAGTATGTTGATTATGGCAATGTGGGAGTGGTGGATAAAGAGAATGTGAAGAAATTACCTTCCAAGTGGGTGATCACTCCTCCAGTCCAGGCATTTCCCTGTGTATTAGAAGGATATCTCTCCTCTCCCCTTCCAGCAGAGATTGTTAAACAGGTTAGTGAACATGGGCACCTGTAGTGTTTAGGTATGTTTAACCTATCTAGTTCTGTGATGTATTTTCAGTGTTCTTGCTACATCCAGACAGTTTTATTCAGAGGTTGGATATAGCTTTCATTTAACCCAAGTATACTAGAGTGCACACCTAACCTGAGTACCATATTATCTTCTGGTAATTATAAGAATAAACTACAGATCTTTGTCACCGGATTGGAGGGGTCAATGGGCTGTAAGAAAGCTTGCTGATCAGTTGCACTGTACTTGAGTACCTTATTGTATTAGCCTGTATAGTTTTTCCCGTGGATGTTGCGAGAAAATGTAGTAGTGGTGGAGGGATGCAAGTGGACAGTTCAGAGGAGTAGTAACCATTGAAGTAGTGTCAGAAAAGAGACTATGTGGTAATATAATAATCCTGCCGCAGGTGGTATAATTGTTAGAATGCACCTATTAGTAATTGCCCGGCAGAGGCTAAGGCCCTAAGAGGTGACTGAAGGTTTTGATATGTAATGCCATCAAGAGGAGTGGGCTCATCATCTACCTTTTAATGTTCTGGAGTATATGAGCCTAGCCTCAGCCCCCTCCACATGAATTTTATTGTTTTATTGATTTATTTTATTTTTTCATTTTTTTAATAGCTTTAGTGAAATATAATTCCTGTTTCGTCTTAGATTGTAGCCGAGAATGCAGTGGATATTGAAGTAGTGGATGACGTGGAGAAATTGATCAATGGGAAGCTTGAGAAGGTACATGTAGTGACCATCTCCAGCACTCAGGATACCAGAGATTGTAAGTTTAAAACTCTTTAACCTTTTGAACATGAGGAAATTTTTTTAAATTTATTTGCATCATATCATGACAATTTCCTACATCGCATGGTAGATTTTTAAAACTGGTGTGGTTAGGTCTAGTCTGAATATACCCTTCATTATAAGCAACCTTACCCAAGTTAATCTGCCCTGTACCTACCAATTTTTTATCCAACCCACCCCTAGAACCTGACCATTTTTCAACTTGTCTTTTTTTTTTTTGGCTCAAACCTCTGCTTTTGGCGAGAAACATTGAAAATTCAGCGAGAAAGCGCTCACCTGATGTGAAAACTATCCTAAACAGGTAAGAGATCCCTCACCTGGCTTTTATCGGAATTTTACATTTTTTGGAATGGCTTGGGCCTCAATTAGTCTATTATAGTGAGGTCTTACTGTATATTGCTTTTTGCACAATAATAGAGGCGATATAAGTGTTGTTCCCTCACCAAACACATCAACATATCGCACCTACCTTGGCGATGTTACCTCCTCATTACTTCTGTTCATTACTAACTCTGGTGCCACATAATATTTGTCCTCCACATTGGGAATCACTTTCGCCTTGAATTTCGTCGTCGGAGAGACCATGGTGCTATGTCTCTTTACTGGCCAGGTCACTGCTGACAGGTGAGTTGTGAGAAAATGGCTGCCCCCCTTTCTCAGGGTCAGGCAGTGTCACTGCGAATCTTGAAAAATGTGCAAACGATGGGCCTTTCAATTGCATGACGTACGATGCATGTCGGGGGGTCTCAGCGTGAAAAAAAGTTGTGATGTACATCATACGTCGGGGGGACGGGGCGGGTTAAATAAGACCATCTGAAGGGAGAAAGAATATCTAAAAGGGCGTCACTGGGAGTCAGGTGGTTAGTTCTTTTGTATCCCACCCTCCACTATCATACTTCCCTTGTCCCACCCCTCACTACCGTACTCCCCTCGCCCATCTCTCGCTACTTTACTTCCCTCATTCCACCCCTCACTACCATACTTCTTTCATCCCACCTTCCACTGTCCTGCCTTCCCTCCCCACCAGCAACTATCACCACTATCACCCAAAAATACCAAACTTCAGAGCACAGCAACTAATAAAGTATGGCAAGTATCAACCCCAGAAATGATATGCACATAATTCATCAAATCCTCCATCACTCGGCAAGAGAAAAGTGTATGTGTGTTTGTGTGTATCTACCTATTTGCAGCATACACAAATTGAACTAAGCTCATATTGTCTTGCCTCAATATCTACTTTTATCCAGTCTAATTTTGAAACACATGGATGCTTTTTGCTTTCACCACCTCCTTGGCTAAGTTGTTCCAAATACTTATGTTTGGGAAACTGAACCTTTTAAGAGCATTAAGGCATCTGCTCTTCCTCAGTTTAAATTCCTGACGTCTTGTTCTTCCCTCATCTAATTTAAGAAAGGTTCTCTCTGTCCACCTTTTCAAGACCTCTTACACTTCTAGGCATTGTAATCAAATCTCCACTTCCCTTTTCTCATGCAGTGTTGGTAACTTCACTTTTCCCAATCTCTCCTCTTATGTCAGTTCCCCGTAGCTTGGTATCATCCTCGTAGCCATCCGTTGTACCTTCTCCAGTTTATCAGTCAGCTTTTTCAGATAAGGTGGTCCGTATAATTAAAAGTAATACTCATGTTGGTCAGTAATTTATGTGTGTGTGTGTGAGATTTTCTTTCTTGCAGTTTATGGATTAAACCTCAATAATGTCACACGCGTACATCTGTTAACCTCTGTGCAAGATGCTGTGGTGTTAGAAACCATAATTATCCTCTCCTACTGGGATCACAGTTGGGTGTTGAGATTTGGTTAATACATTAATTATATTTCAGTGGGTTAAAGGGGCCTGTATATTGACTTCTAATTCATGGAAGTGTAGGTTAACACTCACATTTTGAGAGATGAATGTATTGTTTCAGATAAGATATTATGACTAAACCTGAAGCCTTGTCCCAAACAGCAGCCACATCGAAAGAACCAATAATGCAGCGTGAACAAGGTTGTCGCCGTAGGATAGATGAAACCAAGTCTTCAGCTGCTGCAGCATCTGCTGCTGTACCTCAACGCATGCCTCACATCTCTCCAGCAACATCTCGTAGACAAGAGTGTGGTGGTAGGAGAGATACAGAAACCATGCCTTCATCTAAATCTTCTGCTTCTGCATCTACTGCCATGCCCCAGCCCAAGACTCGCATCTCTCCTGAAACACCTCATATAATAGAGTGTGGCGATAGGTGGGGTGTAGAAGTGAAACCTTCAGCGGTTGCATCATCTACTCCCAAGCCCCAACCCATTTCTCCCAAAACAGCTCATAACCAGGAGTGTAGTGATAGGGGATATACAGAACCCAAAGCTATAGCTACCTCACAGCCTACTGCCTTGCCCCAATCCATGACTTTCATCTCTTCCAAGACATATAGTAGACAAGAGTGTGGTGATGGGAGGGATTTAGAAACCAAGCCTGCAGCTGTTGCATCATTTGTTGCTATGCCCCAGCCTATTCCTTCCAAAGTGTCTCATAAACAAGAATGTGGTGGTAGGGAGGATGTAGAAAAGTTCTTGACTACTGCATCATCTTCTGCCACTCCCCAACCCATGACTCCTATCTCTCCCAAAACATCTGAACAAGTTGGTGGTGGTCAGGGGGATGTAGAAACCAAGCCTCTAGCTGCCACACAGCCTACTGCCATGCCCCAGCCCATGACTTGCATATCATCCAAACCATCACCACAACCTGTAATGTCTCCAGGCATTGACAGAAGCATGTTTGTGCCACTTTCTTCCATCATGCTTCACCAAGGCGCCAAACACCACTGTCGTGTGACCACTGTGTGGACATACTATTCCTTCTTCTATGTGACACTGGTTGAAAGTGATCCTGTTTTAAAGGTAAGGGTGAAAGATTTGTTCTCTTGTCAGTTAAGGAGGCTGCTTAGTAGGTGTTCATTACTAGACTATTTCAGCATTGAGTGTATTAATAATCCCATAGGTTTAATTAGTAGCCAATTATGTTTGGACCTGAAAAAAAATAACATATGGAAAGGAAAAGGCTGAGAATATTAGGGGAAAAAATCACTATCATCATCATCATAATTGCCATCATCATCATCACTGCCATCGTTATCGTAATTCTCACTAAAAGTCCTTACACATCTACTGTTTCTACCTCTTAAGGGACATAAATAGCACACTGGAAAACAGTAAGGTGTAGTATGCAAAATAAATTGCTAAAAAAGAGGTGATAAAAAGCCTCCAAAACTGATGATTACAGCCTAAAGTGTGCTTTATGGTTCTTGTTATCAGGGAATGAAATTGTTTTTGTTTTTCCTTCCTGTAGGAGTGAGAGAATTAGTACATGTAGTAAGTTTTCTCAGTAGCCCAGTAAATGTTTTTCCTTTGTGAGTAAGCAAAATTAAACTTCGTAAAAGGTAATTGACTGTATTGGATACATTTATGTGAAGCTACAATATGTGGTGAATGTTTTTGGCATATCAGATAAAGCCAGGATTCCAGGGGCTTGAATGATGAGTGAATGGAAGCGTGGCCCATTTGGAGTGGGCAAATTTGAGCTGTTTGGACATTGCTACTCCTCACTTGCCCCAGGGTGGGAAAGGAGGTCCGGATGATGAAAAGGTATTTGCGTAGTATTAGAAAGTCATAGTTGGAGGGACAGAAGTCAAGAGCGAGAGCAGTGGAAATGAGTTACTGTATTTGAGAGGAGCATTTGGAGTCGGTCGCATGGAGAGACAGACTGACAAATGAGGAAGTGAAGGAGCATTGTGGTGTGGATGTAGATGTGATAGGAAGTATTCGGAGAAACACACTGAGGTGGTTTAGCCATGTGGAGAGGATGGAGAGTGAGTGACAAGGAGAGTGTATGTGAGTGAGGTGGAAGGGGGGAGAGGGAGAGAGAGGCCAAGGATGGGATGGAGTGGAGAGGTATATGAGAGACGGGTGTGAGCTGGGAGCAGGGCAGTGAAATGGCGGGGGACAAGTCGACATGGAGGCAGTTTGTTGGTGGCCACCCCTTATGGGATTAAGGCATCTGGCAATAGAGAGATATAACAATTTGATTTAAATTGTTCAACTCTGCAAATAGGAGTAAATACAGAAGTACAGTACCTTTTATTGGTAATTCATCATGTGTTCTTATATATATCCACAAAAAAAGTCTTCAAATGTACATTCATTGTGTTAAGACAAGTGATATCAGCACGCCCTATATCCTAAAAAAAATCAGCATCATCCAGACTTCCTTTCCCTCACTAGGGCAGGGTGAGGACCCTAGGACAGAAAAATGCTTTGGAAAATGAAGGTTTTTGAAACTTTGGATTTTTAGCTTTGAGAATTTGTCCTCTAATGTACCGGTATTCATCAGCATCATCCGGACCTTCCTTCCCACCCTAGGGCAGGGTGAGGAGTATCAGTGTCCAGACAGCCCAAGTTTGCCCAGTCCAGTGGGCCACGCTTTCATTCTCTCATCATTCAAGCCCCCGGAATTTATTACTGTATTACGTGTACTGTAATAATAATAATTTGATATTCTTTTTCAACTTTTACGTATTAAAGAAACAAATCATTTGTTTCTCATCCACAACAGATACTGAAGGATGGACTAAGTTATCTGCCAAGGAAAGTACCACAGGAGTACCAAATACCAAGGCCTGAGGTTGGAATGGTGGTCGGAGTGTTCATTGGTGGTGTGTGGTACCGTGCATCCATCACTACAGTAGACGGCAACCAGGTGGTGGTGCTTTTGGTTGATACTGGTGCTGAAGCTACAGTATCTCTGAAAAAGGTTAGACGGATTGAATTCTGTTATTTTAGTGTCCTGACAATTGCACAGGGAATGCCAGCTCTCCTCCATGGTAAGGCGAATGCATAGGTCACTGTGTGGGTCATATTTTGCCTTGAGAATTTTTACAAATGCCTGCCATTGTCGGAGAACAAGGACGTGCTAATGACTGTGGGAGTGTCATTGCAGCCAGAGCATCACATCGCAGGTGATTTAAGACAACTGGCAGCCCAGCCAGCCATTGGCATTAGTTTGGTGTGGTAGGGGCTTGTGTGATTTCCATGTACTGTAGTTGGTTGGTGACTTTTGGACTGATTTTTTTTTTCATCATTGCACACAGAATCCTTTGGTGCAAGTCCTGCATAAAGGAGAGGTCTGTTGAATGGCATGGAGCCAGTTGACATAATGCACAGTACATTTATCCTTTGGTTATCTCACATAATTGGTACCAAAACATGGCTCGTGATAACAGAATTGCTCGATAACAGAAGCACAGAATTATGGGTTTATCTTGATTGGTACCAGGCATCCCAAGTGCAAGCTCAGATTTTCCCTTTTATGGCAGTTTAGACCCACTAATTACATACATACTGTAATGGTAAGTATCAAAAGCATGCATAGGCATGGTTAGGTTAATGAAAAATGATGAAAAGGGCACAGTGAGGAAGTACTCTTGCCATAGAGAGACTTACTGTAAGATGGGCTTGAAGAAAGGGGTTTTGAGGCTTGGGGGTAGAGTTAGTGGTCTCCATCACATGAGATTAACTTCTTGAGTAGGGCCTCATCTTTGAATCCCTCAGAACCATCGGAAACCGTAGACACAGCACTATCATTGTCAGCAGAAACCAGCTCAGTTGTGTGATAATGTTTTTTAGCCCCAAAAATGCAGTAGCGATAACAGAAGGAGTTTAGATTTTCACCTCGCAGTGATGATAAAAATTGCTAGGCCTATAACCAAGGGATCACTGTATGTGCAAACTGACATTGGATACAGAGAAAGTACCAGAAAACAAGAAATGCAGTCATACAGTAGACCCTCGTAGTAATGAACCAACTGGGGGGAAGCCATTTTCATTAAAGCTAAAAATTCGTTAAATCTTAGAGCCCCTCCCCCTCCTTCAGGTGGGAATTTAACCCCCATACGCCGGGGATTTTCCGATGTTGCAAGCTCTTCCCTATAGGGGATATCCGTGATAGAAAAATATGTCCTTACATCAAACCCTAATATCTGCCAAACTATAACAGCTAGAAAAAAAATTAAAGATTCATGAGACTCACCAACTCTTCCTCTTTCAAATGAAAGAATCCCCCACGTCTAGGTGATCCTGTTGATGAGTAAGGATAAGTTAAAGTTCAAAGGGTGGCGGGAAGATGCTTGCGGCTATACGTGTCAACTGGCGTTGCTCCGAGCCCCAAATCGTGATGGTTATACATGTCAACCGGAGTGTAGGGGTTAAGCATATGTTTGAAGATAAATGAGTACAGTATATTCTAGTATGAAAAATGAAACTACAGTATACCCATTTTACACTAACTTGGCCATAATTTTGCCATTTTGCAGCTTATTTCACATCCTTGTCCTGTTACTTCTTTATGACAAGTACAGTGCAGTATTACTATACGGTAGTCTGTTATTACAACTCACCAGTTACGATGGGAAGAGGGCAATTTCAGGCCAGGTTGGAGTAAAAGGGTAGGAAACACATATTGTGCCCTATTTACCATTTTTCGTCATTGCTGATGAAAGTTTGATGGGCTTTGAGATGTTTGTTAAAATCTAAACTTATTATATCAAGGTTTGTTATAGTGAGGATTTACTGCACATTAGTTCCATTGCATAAAGGGTGGGGAGGTGATAGTTTTTGCCTGTTAAAGTGAAACACAGATTCCAAAGATTTGAATGATGAGGGAAGGATTATTGGGCCAGTTTCACTGGACAACAATAGTTCTAGTATTTTTGTGTTTTTTCTCTGTTTATGCCAATCCCTGATAGGAATTAAGGCTGGGATGATGATGATGATGATATTAACAGAACATAGTTTTGCTCTCTATGAAACATTATTCTTTCAGGTGCGGATATTATCAGAGGATCTCCTGAAGTACCCAAAGCAAGCAGTACGATGTTTTCCAATCAGTGTAAAGGGTTCATCAAATCTCAGGATTTTTGGGACCCTTACAATTGCTGCCAAGCTTGACGCGATTATCTCTGTGGAGTTCAGAAAGTGTCATGCAGATACATGGATGGTTAGTGATTTATTTTTTAGGATTGCCTTTCAGTTCACCTCCCTTGATAAGCTGCTTCTCCACTAGCATCATCATTGTTTGCGTGTGTCTTCTCAGTGCCCAGCCTGAGTTAACCCATGATGGCCGTGACAGAAATGCCTCCAAGCCTCCTCCATTTTTCTAAGTAATACTAAGATCACAATGTTGAGTGATGAACTCACCTACAGCGAGGCATAAGGGAGAATATGGAGGTTTGGTTCCATGATAGACACTGCTGTTGTATCTCTCCATGCAGTTGACAAGGGCACCATAGTAGGCTCTGCATCTCCCTGTTATTTGGTTACCTGGATACCTCCCGGAGTTGAGAGTTGTAACCCATGCCATAACCACCTAATGAAAAAAAAAATAAAAATCCATCCATCCATCCATCATCCAATCCTACATTGCCCCACGAGGAGCGTGGGAGCCTGGGGTTAGGCATGTTGGTCCTGACATTTAAGATGAGAGTGACCAACCTCACTCATTCCTGAGTGGCATTACGTGAGCAATAACCCAAACCACCCCTTGAATATAAACCTTCGTCGGCTTAATCCGAGTGGAGCACCTTAATTACCCACTAAACCACCAGGTGCCATAATTTGGTTATATGGTTACCACCTAGCATAGTAAATGGTTTCCTGGTGTACAGGAAACCATTTGAATTGTCACTCAGTGTAGAGTCACCCATAAAAGAAAAATCGATGTCTAAAATAACTACAGTACTGTACTCATGAAGTAACCCAATTAGACAAAGGTGGATTCCAGTATATACTATATACTGTATAATCTTTTTCCATATTTTTTACCAGGTGCAGGTGCAGTTGACAACTGATGTTTTTCTGGAAAAAGCATCAGCTGCAGACTTCATGACTCCCCAGACATCCTCTCAGCACACAAATGATGAAGACAAAGATAGGTGAGGGTTTCATCAATTTGTCTGTAAGTGATACTTGTCTGTGGAGTGTGTTGAGTGGGTAGGATGAAAGAGTTAATGTGAACTGTTAAACTTGTGAAGTGAGAATGTCTGTTGATAATGTAACAGTGTTGGAAGAAATTATTTAGACATATGCAGCATTTGTTTGGATTTTAATAACCCTGAGGATGAGAGAGCTAGACAGGGTGCCATCGAAGTCAGTGGGGGTCTGAAAGATAAAAATGGTAGATTACTAGTGGAGAAGGGAGAAAAAGTAAGCAGATGGAGAGAACACTTTAATGAACTGTTGAACATAGAGAATGAAAGTAATGCAAGTATAAGTGGCTGGGGAATGGCAGGGAGAAGGAGGGTTGTGAGAAGAGGAAGAAATCACCAGGATGGAAGTGGTGGAAGCAATGAAGAAAGTTAAAATGGGGAAAGCCCCAGGAATTGATGGAGTGTGTGGTGAAATGCTGAAGCATGGGGGAGAGATAGTAATAGAATGGATGTGGAAGGTGTGCAGATTGGCTTGGGAGGAGGGTAGAGTCCTGGAGGATTGGAAGTCAGGTATAATTATTCCTCTGTACAAAGGAAAAGGGGAAAAAGCAGTGTGTGGTAATCATAGGAGCATTTGCCTTCTCAGTGTAATAGGAAAAGTATATGGTAGGATACTTATTGACAGAGTTAGGGAAATTACTGAGGAATTAGTTGGAGAAGAACAAGGAGGTTTTAGGAAGGGAAGAGGTTGTGTTGACCAGATATTCATTCTTAGATCATTAGTAGAAAAGTTTCTAGAGAAGGGCAAGAAGTTGTATGCAGCCTTCATGGATCTGGAGAAAGCATATGACAGGGTGGATAGACAAGGTTTGTGGAAAGTAATCCCTCCAATATCCAACGTAATAGAGCCAAAGGCATGTCCGGATATTGGTTTTGTCCGGATATTGGTCCTGAAGCTCCAGCACTGGTTTTTCATGACCCTAACCTAACCTAACTTAAATCAGAAAACTACCTTCCTACCTCCCTAGTGGACATGTATAGCACTTATTTAGGTCCCTTTTCACATAAATAATGCATACATAGCATGAATTTATTGAATTTTAACCAAAAAATGATGATTTAGGGGTGAGTGAGTCATAGGAGCTCGAACTTGCCAGCATAGTATAAGTAAGTATCGGACATGAAAATCATCTTTTCTCACATTTTATGCACTAAATTATTGGATACAAAGCATCAAATACAGTAAATGATGTTAACTGCTACCAGAAAAATGGTTAGGTTAGGTTAAGTTAGGTTAGGTTTGGTTAGGTTAGGTTAGGACCGGACATGAAATTCACTGCTTCAACCTTTTTCATAGCTGGTGCACTTAATAACCATGCATGAAAGAATTAAATTAAAAGCAGGAAATTATGATTAACACAATGTTAGGTTAGGTTAGGTTAGGACCGGACATGAAATTCACTGCTTCAACCTTTTTTCTAGCTGTTTTACTTAAGAACCATGCATGGAAAAATTAAATAGCAAGCAGGAAATTATGATTAACATTTTGGGTAATTTTGTAACACATGTACAGCATGATGAAAACAGGTTAGGCATGAAAATCTTTATGGTAACCATAGGTTAGGTTAGGTTAGGACCGGACATGAAATTAACTGCTTCAACCTTTTTTCTAGCTGTTTTACTTAAGAACCATGCATGGAAAAATTAAATAACAAGCAGGAAATTATGATTAACATTTTCGGTAATTTTTTAACACATGTACAGCATGATGAAAACACGTTAGGCATGAAAATCTTTATGGTAACCATAGGTTAGTCACAGTATTGTTAGATTTTAAATCACCAGTAGTATTAAGACATAATTTTATCTCATCAGATCCCAGCATGGACAAGCAAAACCTGCAGATGCTATTTTATGTAAGAAGCCACAAATATTGGACCAGAAAAGAGGGCTTAGCAGGGAACAGTTGCAGCCTGAAGTATTAGAAGCTGGAGAGAGACGGGAGGAGATTACCTGGAAATCAACAAGGGAAAGTGTTAGTTCAACATATAATGGTGACAACTCAAGAAAGGGCCTAGTATGTGCCAGTGGGAAGCTGATTGATGATATGAATACAAATAAGAACAATAACAGGAGGGTAGAAAATGAGCATGAAGAAAGTGTTAACTTTAGTGTTCCTAAAGTACTGAAACCTTGTGTATCAGTTTTTCAACACACTGAGAGTACCAGAGGGTCAGCTGCACAGGGTTCTGTAACTTTTAGTCCTGAGAAATTGGAAGAAAATAATACTGTAAAGGAAGATAACGACAGATGTATCATGCAGAATGCATTTCCTAATCGGAGGGTACTTAGTGTTCAAGATGGAACAATACATGTCCCTAAAGTGTTGAATCCAGAAAGTGTAATCAGGCCTCAAGAGGAAACTGTAGAGACTAGTAGTAAGGATTTATTAAGTACAGATTCCATATCAACAGAGAGTGAGGAATACGAAAATGCTCTTTATCCTGAAACGAGACTCCCCTTGGACCAGTGCCTGAAAGTCAAAGTGACCAGAGTGCTTGCACCGAACATGTTTGTCTGCTGTATTGTAGGTGCCTGGACTGCATCCCATGAGCAGTTACTGAAATGTGCACAGAAGGAGTATAACAGGAGGTAATTAAAGATACTTGTAGATATTCATGTCCTAAGTATGAAGATCCTTTTAACCTTTAACATATTACAAAATATGGCAGTTGTTAGGTCAGTAGGTATTGTCACTATACAGTATTTGTACTATATTGGAATTGTACATGCAAATTTGTGATAGGTGTTGGCAATAGTCATCCACTCTGTTGATGTAGTGCTGCATTCTTCCTCCTTGACTTTTATCTTTCATTTTCTGTTTCTGCCCTCCTCTTTTCCTAATTCTCCCCTCTTTCCTGTCACTTTATTCTCTTTCCTTTTAAGGTGCCTTTACATTGAGTGACAATCCAAATGGTTTCCTATAAGCCAGGAAACCATCTACAGCACTGGGTGGTGACCATATAACCAACCCATGTGTGTTCTCTACATGTTAACAAGTGGGTTGGCAGAGGGGTAGTGCCCCTCTCCATAAAACAGTCAAGACAAATGGCAACCCTTTACAGGATTATGATGTCTGGCTATAGATAGGTAGACATAGGCTACAAATGCTCAGATAATGATCTGCTCTCTCCACCGGTAGCCAAACCATGACTAGTGAAGGCTGGATGATTGGGTACACCATACTATGCTCTTTCATCTGTAGGTTGTTGATTGGTTCTCAAATACCACTGCTGTCTAGAAGCTCTATGGACTACTTTACTCCACCAGTGTTATTTGTCAGTTTCTGTTGCTGTTTACATCAACATTTGTTAATATTATAATTTATGTAATGTAATTTTCAGTGATTAATGATAAGTGTTGATAGCATATGAATGTGGAGAATAGTTGTGGTATCTGCAGGGGATGTAAAAGAAAGAAGAGTAGAAAATGTCATGCAGTGTAGCTATAATATCTATAACAGTAATAATACATTGAGAGCAGGGAGTAGGCTGTAGTTCCAACTACCATACATGCAGACAAAGCAAATTCTGAATATATCAGCAAAAAAATAAACAAAGGAAGCAGCAAAATACCAACAGAATACAGTAATTCTGGGTAAATACCTTCTGCTACAGTTCATCCAGACAAAGCAAATATTTCTGTAAAGTTTAGTACTTGTACAAAACAAGCAGCAAAATACAGTGCAATTTCATAAATTTGAACACATTCCTGTAGTCCAGTACATGCAAACAAAGGAAATGTCAAAAATTGGTACAAGGCAAGAAGCAGAAAACAATACAGAACTGTAAATTTGAATGAAATTTTGCAACTCCAGTATATGTATGCACATAAGAAGTACCAGTATTTCAGTAAAAACTGGTACAAAGCATTCAGAAATAAATTCCAGTGTCATGCCCATGCATCAGTAAACGCAAGTACTGTACTAATATTTCATTGAATATTAGTGGGCAATGAGAAAGCTGGGGTTGGAAGAGTGGCTGGTTAGGGTGGTTATGGCCATGTACGTGGGTGCTCGCACCCAGGTAAGAGTGGATGGAGTTTTGAGTGATGAGTTTTCCGTGAATGTTGGTGTGCATCAGGGGTCAGTTTTGAGTCCCTTGTTGTTTATCATGGTGCTTGAAGCCCTCTCACATGCCTTCAGAGATGGACTCCCATGGGAGATGTTATATGCTGATGATTTGGTGTTGATTGCAGAGAATGAAAAGGAGGCGGAGGAAAGATTTAAGAAGTGGAGAGATGGTATGGGGCACAAGGGCTTAAGGGTAAATGCAGATAAAACAAAAGTGATGATATCTAGGGTTGGTGGTGGTACAATCAGAGGAGAGGGAGAGTGGCCATGTGCAGTTTGCCACAAGGGTGTGGGAAGTAATTCCATCTTGTGTAGTGTTTGTGATAAATGGGTGCACAAGAGATGTAGTGGTATTAGAGGTAGACTGCGAGATAATGCTGATTTCATGTGTGCGGCGTGTCGGGGAGAGCAGGTGGAGATTGTTACGCGTGAGAGGGTTTAACTTGCTGGTGAGTCTCTTGAGTGTGTGGAGGAGTTTTGTTATTTGGGAGACATGTTATGTTCCAGAGGTGGGGCTGGAGTTAGCTCGGTTGCTAGGGTGAGAAGTGGTTGGAAGAAGTTCAGGGAGCTGTTGCCTCTCCTGACATTGAGGGGACTCTCCTTACATGCTAAGGGGTCTTTGTATGCAGCATGTGTTAGGAGTATGATGCTGTACAGTAGTGAGACCTGGGCAGTAAAGGAAGAGGATATTCGCAGGTTTAAACATACAGAAATGACAGTGATCAGGTAGATGTGCAGTGCGTCCCTGCGTGCAAGGCCTGGGGGGGCTGGGTTTACGATGGAAGAGTTGAGAGGTAGGATGGGACTGGAGTGTATTGGTGTTGAGATGAGGAGAGGTAGGCTGAGGTGGTTTGGACATGTGGAGAGGATGGGGGATGATAATTGGGTACAGAGGGTGAGAGGTGTTAATATTGGGGGAGGGGTAGACCGAGAAAGACATAGGACAAGGTCATTAAGTGTGACTTAAGGGTTAAGGGACTGAACATGGAGGCTGCCAAAGATCGAGCAGCATGGAGAGCCGCCACTGGGTGACCAATGCTGACGCATGCAAGCATGTTGGAGCCTTCAAAAATGAAGCGAAACGATTAGTACACAGTAAGCAATGGGAAGAAAATTGCTAATATTAACTGCTAATACAGTGAATATCATTAAGAAAAAATATAGGCCTAATAAATGTTATACCTAGAAAATCATCAGTTTGGCATTCAGCTTAAGAAACTGAAATATGGATAACATTGCTGAGGTGAGGTGGTGGACAGATCTTCGAGCTGACAGTGGTAATCTGGGAACTGGAACCATCCAGTAGATGGAGGGGTAGGGTTTGTTTAATTTTCCAGTCCTCACTGCTCTTGATTTGCCAGCTAGTAATGCTCACAGATGTTTATGATTGCCTTTCTGTTATGTTATTGCTTGGTTTAATTTCCTTTACCCCTCAATATGATTAGATTGAAGGAAAATGGTGAGGCCCCTTCTACGTTGAAAGCAGGCCAGACAGTGATGGTGATGGATCAAGATGATGGCTGTTGGTATCGGGGTGAGGTGCAGCTCCACGCTGAAGGGCTGTTGGTGGAGCTGGTGGATAAAGGAACAATTAAGACCAGAGATTTCTTCAGAGCAGTACTCCCACTCACTTGTGCTTATGCCTGCCTTGCCCCTGCAGCCATCACAGTTACAGTCCCCTTCCTTCCCAGGTATGTCTGTGCCACAGTTTTATTGATGTATGTAAAAATACTAATTATTTTTAGCATTTTTAGGTCAGATTATTGGTAATTGTTTTTGCTCAGTGTACTCATTTTGCCAGTGCAACAAATCCTTGATTATCTGACTCTTGGATTACCTGACTCACATACCAGCCTCTCCTACAAATGCTTCCCTTACATGAATCTTGAGTGTGAAAGAGTGAGTCTTTTCCAAAACATGGCAGTCCCATGACAGTTCAGTATGTGTTCAGAAGCATACTCACCTTGTCTGATAATGTTGTGTAGCTAAACAGTTGTGGAAATGATATACAGTATTTCTACACAGGTTGCCCTCATTACTTTGATTACCTTGAGCCCCTGCTTCTCACATAAGAGTGCTATAATTTTATCATTCTATTGAGTCATTGAGCAAACAGTTGATTCCAATGCCATGCCTTTGAATTACGCCACTGACCCTCACCCTCTTCTGGTTGACATAACTCCACTAAGGCTCTTTCCATCACTGGACACCAGAATGTCCTCTGGATGCTGCCCTCCTGTGCTCATCTATAATAGGACCTGTTGATCACTACACAGTAGCTGCAGAAAGTTGGTTTTGTGGTGCTAGTTGATCTGCCCCTCTCCCGGTGACGACTCACGGAGCTGCCTGGAACCACTGTCTGACTCACTCCTTCTTCATTTCTGTAACATTCGCGGCCTTTCCTCTAACTTTCACTCCGTTGAACACCACCTCTTCTCCTCTAAACCTCACCTTCTCTTTCTCTCAGACTCAGCTGTCTGAGGCAACTGACAGCAAACCCTTTTCTGTATCCTCCTACTTTCTCTATTCTCATTTCAAAGCCAAAGGTGGCTGTTGCATATATGTACACAACGATCTATCTTGCTCTCGTGTTCCTGAACTTGATTCTTCAGAATTCTCTACTCTCTGGCTTCGGCTCTCCTGTCATTCTCTGACTAAATATATCTGCACTGTTTACGTATCTCCTAATTCTACTGACTATCAAAAATTCTTTGACTATCTTATTTTTACGATGGAACACATTTTATCCATTTCTCCTTTCTCTGAAATCTCCATTTTAGGAGATTTCAATGTTCACCACCACCTTTGGCTCTCCTCTCCTTTCACTGATCCACCTGGTGAACAAGCCTACATCTTTTCTATTCTTAATGACCTAGAGCAGCTTGTACAGCACCCTACCTTTATCCCTGACCGCCTTGGAGAGAGTTCCAACATACTTGACCTTTTCCTAACAATTAATCCTTCTGCTCACACTGTTAATCTTTTCTCTCCATTGGGCTCCTCCGATCATAACCTTATTACCTTAACCTGTCCTATCGCTCCGGTACGGCCTGTGGACACACCAAAGAAACGCCACCTGTGGCACTTTGGAGCTGCAGATTGGGAGGCCCTCAGGCAGTACTTCTTTGATTTTCCCAGGAATAATTATTGCTTCCATGGCCAGGAGCCATCTGAGTGTGCCTTGCACATTTCAGAGGTTATTCTCTCGGGCATGAAAGCATACATTCCTTTCTCATATCCTCTGACTAATGCAAGAAGCCCTGGTTTAATCACGCTTGTTCTAATGCTGTCCGCAACAAGGAAAGGGCCTATAAAAGGTACTGGAGCCAACCCACCCCTGAATCACATCTTTTATATATTTCTGCCCGGAATCATGCTAAGTCTGTTCTTCGCTCTGCTAAAAATTATTTCATCCGTGCTAAATGTTCTCAACTCTCCAACTCAAATTCTTCTCACTCCTTCTGGCACCTTGCCAAAAACCTTTCTAACAACTATACCTCATCATCCTTCCCTCCTCTTTTCTACTCTGATGGCTCTGTAGCTATTTCTTCAACTGATAAAGCAGATCTCTTCGCTCAGACTTTCTCCTCCAATTCCACCTTAGATGATTCCGGTGCTGTTCCTCCATCACTTCCCCCCTCTGACTTCCTCTTGACTGACATTAAAATTTCTTCAGCTGATGTATTTTCTACCATCACTGGCCCCAATACTAACAAGGCATATGGTCCTGATGGAGTCCCTCCTGATGTCCTCAAAAACTGTGTTTCTGTGCTTACACCCTGCCTAGGTAAACTCTTTCGCCTTTGTCTATCAACTTGTACCTTTCCTTATTGCTGGAAGTTTGCTCTCATTCAGCCAGTCCCAAAGAAGGGTGACCATTCCCAACCATCTAACTATCATCCATTTGCTTTAACATCCTGTGTCTCAAAAGTTTTCGAGTCAATTCTTAACAGAAAAATCTTAAAGCATCTTTCCTGTCACAACCTTCTTTCTGATCGTCAGTATGGGTTCCGTCAGGGACGCTCCACTGGCGATCTTCTCACCTACCTTTCAGACTCCTGGTCATCCTCCTTTCAGGACTTTGGTGAAAGCTTTGCCATTGCACTTGACATCTCAAAGGCTTTCGATCAAGTCTGGCATAAATCTTTAATTTCCAAACTGCCCTCCTACGGTTTCTATCCTTCTATCTGTACCTTCATCTCTAGCTTCCTTTGTGGTCGTTCTGTAGCCGCTGTTGTAGACAGCCATCGTTCTTCTCCTAGACCTGTCAACAGTGGTGTTCCTCAGGGCTCTGTCCTATCACCAACTCTCTTCCTTTTATTCATCAGTGACCTTCTAAGCTGTACATCTAACCCAATCCACTCAGATGCTGATGATTCCACCCTTCACCTTTCCATTTGGTTTCCGCAACGTCCATCTCAGCAGTTACTTCAACAAAAAAGGGATGAGGCTATGGCACACCTAATATCTGACTTGGCTCGTATCTCTGATTGGGGTAAAAATAATCTTGTTATTTTTAATGCATCAAAAACTCAGTTCTTACACTTATCAGCCCGACACAATCTTCCTCAGGATTACCTATTAATGTTTAATAATGTCCAGCTCAGTCCTGCATCATCCTTGAACATGCTTGGGGTTTCATTCTCTCGGGATTTGTCTTGGAAAGAACATATTACATCTCTTGTAAAATCAGCTTCCAAGAGATTAGGTGTGCTAAGCTGATTCCGAACTTTCTTTACCCCACAGTTGTTGACCTTGTACACGGGTTTTATTCGCCCGTGTATGGAGTACAACTCTCATGTGTGGGGAGGCTTCCCACATGCAGATCTTCTCAATAGGGTGGAGTCAAAGGCTTTTCGTCTCATTAACTCTCCTCCTCTTAATGATTCCCTTCAACCTTTGCCTCTTCGCCGCACTGTTGCATCTTTATCTCTCTTCTATCGCTACTTCAACAGTCACTGTTCCTCTGAACTACCTGCTTGCATCCCTACTCCTCTACAACGGGCACGTAGTACCCGTCTAGCAACAAACTCTCATCCCTTTTCTGTCCAACTCTCTAATGGAAGAGTTAATCGTTACTCCCAGTCCTTCATTTATGCAACTGGTCAACTCTGGAACTGTCTTCCTCTGTCTGAATTTTTGTGGTCAATAAATTTCTGTCTATCTGTCTATCTATCTATCTGTATTTCCTACTTCCTATGGTCTCCAGTCTTTCAAACGCAGTGTGTCCAGGCATCTCGAAATGAACGGATCTTGAATTTGGCTCTCGTTTGTATTGTTTTTGCTTTTTCTTGGAAGGAACAGTATGCAGGCCCATGGCCTTTGGTTCCTTCTTTCTTGCATTAAAAAAAATAAATAAATAAATAAATAAATGCTGGCTTTGAAGAGGAACATGTTGCAGTACAGTAATGGTTGCAGGTAGAAGATAGTCACCAGTGTGTGAAAACTTGATTGTACACTTTTTTCTTTTTTTCTTTCTTTTTTCTCAAGCATAGGCATGATTTTTAGAATAATTTGTCGAAACTACCCTATTTTTAAGCCACAATTTGCTTATGGGAAGAGATTCTGGGGCACACCATTCATGGTGTAAATGCTAAATGCAGGTTATGATTCTCCCTCTTTTTGAGGATATTAGGGAGCAGACACACTTGTAGATAATGAAAGCTCATCAAAGTGGGCATCCATAGCCGTAATTTATCTGTTTGATTGCTCAAAATCCCTATATGCCCCAGAACATCACCAGACAGAAATGTTTGTTTAAAGAATATTTTCAGATTAGTTAACATCAAATTGTGTTAAGCAGTGCCAAAATACTCCTGTTAGTGGTGTATATATTGTGAAATGGCTTACTCATCTGGGGGGTGGGGGATGAATCCAACAAAGTTGAAACAGCAGCAACCTTTGCTTTTACACTTCTAGGATTCGGTTTCCTTAATCAGTTAATCAGCCTTTTCAGCACTGCATTTAGCACCATATGACCATCTTACTTTGACATGGTTCGTTAATTGGGATCACGCCACTATTGGTGTATTTTAGGTGATCTGTTTGATTTTGGGAATGAACTACAATTTGCAGGCTAGTGTACGTAATATGTATATATCTGACCATTACAAATTCCACTGATACTCAGAATGAATCACTGTTTAGACAGTTTGACTTATGTAAGAATTTAGTTTTGGCATAATCCAGGAAACTTCACATTGTACACTTGCTGACCACTTTTAACCACTCTGTGTGAAAAGTACTGGTGAAGCAGTAGCCAGCCACACACCAGTTTGGTAACTGTGTGAAGAGTGAGGGGAGGAGGAGGAGGGGTAGGAACCCTTAGCTTCCCTACCCATTCTCCTCCCATAATCTCACCACTTGCATACACCATTACCAGATCAGTGAGTGTCTTTCTATCACCTACTTCACTATCACGTGCTACATGTACCTTAGTTCGAAGTGATGAGGGAGTGTATACGGAAATTCCCCTTTATCTAAAAGTTTAAATTCCTTTTGGATAGTGAATTTTCAGATAATGACAAGGATATAGCACCTGAGTTCTGTGGGGTCATGTCAAGTGGCCAGGGAGGGTTACTGTGAGTGTCTTTGATTAACACCTCTCAAGTATATACTGTATATATACACACATGCAGAAGCACAGTACCTGCAACAGAAATGAGGGTTGTTGCAGCAACAACCCTCATTAAACATTTAAAGCTTTACAATACCTGCAACAACAAAACACTTCACAGTATGATTAAAAACATATTGTGAAGCTGTGTAGTGGGTTGTGTAGAAGGCTACACCATGTTAGCAGGATGGCAGTGGTGTTGGCATTAAGCAGACAAGCCTCTTAAACTTTGATTATCAGCTTATTAGCTCAGTCTGAATTGAAAGTACAATACCTGCAACAGAAGTAACACACTTCATGGTTGGAATTTGAACTTACCACAAAGCCATATATACAGTATACAGTAGTGGGCAACACAAAGGTGAGTGGTCCAGCAGTAAACAAACTTCAGCTGTTGGGGTTGCTTGAGCATTTCTTCATATCACATAATACTTTGGAAAACTCTTACATAGGGGTATTTTTTCATATACGGGATATAGATAAATGGGAATACTCTGTTGTGTAGGGAGATGAGGAATTCAGGCAAGCACAGATTCTGATACTGGTGATTTTGTGTAGAGTGGAATCTTTTTCATAAGTACATATCCCATTACTGTTTTGTGCATAGTATCTTTGAACTGTTTCCCAAGGGGTTCCTAAAACATAATAGCCAATTGAAGTCTGGAGCCTGCATTATTGTTACTGTTATATACTGATACTCGGCTGATTTTCCTTTCAGTGCTGATGCCTTGCCAGATGATATGGGTGCCACCTTGAAGCGTTTCTTGTTAGGAACAACTCATTGTGTCTTGGAGAGGCCAGGCAACGTCAGTCGCTCGTATGAAGCATCAGAAGTCCATTGCAAAATTGATTCTAAACTGTTTGTAGGAATGGAAACCTGTAGACCCCCCTCAGTGGCAAGAGTACCAGTAGCTGCAGTGCATCCTGAGGCAGAGGACAGCAGTGGGTTGAAGGAGTTGTGTCAGTCCAGTGACAAAATTCTCACTGTCACACCAGAGCTAAAAGCTTCAAATACCAAACAGGTTATCCCTAGTGTCTCTGTTTCTAAGCAAGATTGTGGTTATCCCATCCCAGCCCAACACAGGGTGGAATCAGTGGTGAAGGTTGGTAGGCCTGAAAATGTGGAAAATTTCAACATGAAGGAGAATGAAAAGCCTGTGAGCAGTGATGACAGTACCAAAGAAGTTCCCAGTAATATAAAATTTGACTCTTTACCTGAAGCCAGCAAATCATTACTCACTCCTAGGTTTGATGATGGAGAGAAGCTCAAGTTCAGTGAAAAGCCTGTCAGTAGTGATGATGATACCAGAGAAGTACCCAGTAATATAAAATCTGATCATTTACCTGGAGCCAGCAAACCATTACTCACTTGTAGACCTGAGGATAGGGAGCAGCTGAATTTGAAGGAGCCTGAAAATCTTATGAGCAATGTTGATACTAAAGATGTACCCAGTATTATGAAATCTGACTCATTTCTTGAAGCCAGCACATCCATAGAAACCACTTCTTGTCCTGATTTTAGGAAGAAGCCCCACTTGAGTGAAAAACCCTTGAGTAGTGATGATGATGAAGAAGTGCCCAGTGGTATAAAATCTGACATTTTAGGTGAAGCCAGTAAGCCATTGCCCACTTCATGGCCTGATAGTGGGGAGAAGCCTAGCTTACAGAAGAGTGAAAAGCCTGTCAGTAATGATGATGATGGTAATATAAAATCTGATTCTTTACCTGATGCCATCAAACCATTACCCATCAAAAAGCTGGAGCAAACACGTATTCAGTCAGCCACTGTTAATATTATACCCGTGTATCATGAATCACCGACCATGGAGAACTCCCCGGTTGAATCTAAGAAGAGGTTCTTGCAACAAACTGCTGTCACCACTTTCTGTTTTGATGCTGTGGAGGAAGATTGGCAAAATGAAACAGTTGATGATACAGTTACAAAACTTTTAAGATCTCCAACTCTCTCAGGTATGTTGTCTGAGTTAGGCTATCCAGCTACTACACTTGCGTATTTCTCCATCATTCCCTTCGTTATTTCATGTTCCTTTTTTCTTGATTTATCGCTGCATATTTTTACCTACATCTATCATACTTAATTCCTTTCAGTCCATTTCAAATCTTAGTTCTTTTTTGCAGCATTTTTTCCTCCTTTCTTCTCCCAGTTCTTATTCTTAGCATTTTTCTTCCTTCCCTCTCCCATGTGTACTTTCAGTTTTATCACAAACTCCTAAGGTAATGAAAAAATTAATGTTGTACTATACATACATATCAGAGAATGGGAGCTAACTAAACATATGTTAGAATTATTCAGTGAATTCTTGGCATCTGGCAGTGGATGAATGGATGGATGGATGGATTCTTTTGTATCACCACAGCAACAGAAATACCAGGGCACACCCAGCCACCACACTGCTAGGTGGTTCAAGTGCTTTCTTTGCTGTCAAAACATCAGGAACTGTATCCTTACTGGCTTAGTTGGCATTGTAGAACCTCTTTCTTTACTTTTTTTTTTTTTAAATACTAAATTGCACCAGTGTTCCTTAGTACATTGTTTATACACCATTATTATTGAGAACAGTCATACAAATCACATGCCAGAGAACATTAACATACCACAAGCATAAACTGGTATGGAAGTAGTGGCATAGAGCTTCCATGGCCAGTGAGAAAATGACTTCATACCATACCAGTTCAAACCACTCCCCCACCCTTTCACTCCTGGCTAGGTCACATATTTGCCTGGTAATGGACTGAACTTTATGCCCCAGGTGATGTTCCTTTAACTAAGGCAGCAGGTTTGGTGCAAAAAATTAAAATTGGGTGTGGAGGCTTCAAGTCTGTTTTGAGGTTCTCTTTTACATGTCCCTGTCCTCATTCATCACTCAAAGATGTTTGAGTGGGTATCACATAGGGAGTAGACAGTAGCACCAGTCGAACAGGGCTGTACTCCCGAGGTGGATGGCAAGCTGGTGGCAGGGAGAGCTGGTGCTCCCATTTCACCAATCCTTGGTACCTAATCCTGACCATCCCCCTTTGCTGAGCATTTTCAGTGTTTTCATTAAGATAGAGAGTATGCCAGCATACTTTCACACACTAATGCCTCTACCTCCGTCTTCACCACACAGCATGCACATTAGACATCACACCATCTGTTTCCAGCCCCTCTTAGCAGTGGCCAATGCAGTATTATCAGCAAACTCGTTGGTACCAGTACATCGGATTCCCACCACTGGTAGGGTAAGGCTGGTGGCACAGAGCCTTCCTGGTCACATTCAAATGACTGTGCTAACAGTGGTTATTGCAAACATTCAGGCTCGTCAGAGGAGAAGTGCAAATTTGGCCTTAAATTTTACTGACATCTGTGGTCTTAGTACTAATCTGAATTCTGTTCACTTTTTCCTCCAGTCTGTATTCCCTCTAGTCCTATTCCTCACATAAACCCAAATCTCTCCCTCTGCCAACATAACTCCATTGAGTTTTCTTGGTTACCATCTCACAGACATCTGTAACAAGGGTGGCACCTGTTGTTATATCAAATCTGAATATGCAGTTCACACTGTTTTGAACTTCACATCAGCTAACTTTGATTATTTATTATACAAACCAGATTGCTTAAATATATCCAAATATATCTGTAGTTTATGGCTTCCCCAATGCTTCTTCAAAACCCAGTGTATTTTATTCCATATCCACACGGTTGAGTAACCATAACCTTACACTTACCACTGAAATTACCATTTTGGGTGATTTTACCATCCATAATGTAGAGTGGTTATTGCATTCTCCCAGGACTGATGGCACTAGTCTAGAATGCGAGCTGTTTGCAGAATTGTTTAATCTCACACAATTGGTAAAACAACCAACCATCATACCAGATAATCCGGACCATAGCGCTTGTCTCTTTGGCCTATTCCTGACAAATAACCCTGATAAGTAGAGGGTAAAGGTACTGTCACCACTTGGATCTTCCAACCGCAGTCTCATCAAAGCCTCATAAATCAGTTGCCCCAAACCTGCCAAAAGTCTGTCAGACCCTAGGGTAGCCGAGCATGGTTAATTAAAATCCACATCCAGAATGTGATTGCAGGTAACAGAGATAAGATAAAATCAGAGACATGTTCCTTGATGTGTTAAGTGATACACATCTACAACCAGTTCAAGGAATTCAGAGGAAAAATGTTTCAACTGTCAGCTGTCAGTCCAGTAGTTAATTTCACAACATGCAAGCAGTCCACGAGCTTTCAGAGAAAATGCTTCAAGAAATGAACACAACTCTCCCATAAATCTTTGATCCATGCCTGATTGACCTGGTCAATTAACAGTTGCAATTCTGATAGCTTTCTGATGGAATGTATTAATAAATTTAAAAGATGGTGGGACAGAGACAGAATTTATGTAAGAAACTTTCATGAGCATTACTTTTATAAGAAAAATGGAATTTGTTTGCATTAGAAAATGGATGATATAAAAGGAAAGGATAAACAATGCAGTAAACATGGATGAGCAATAATAAACATATTACAGCAGCAACATTTGTAAATGAGCAAGACTGGCAGAAGGGCTATATAGCTGGGTTGCATGGACAGTGGCTGTGCTTGACATTGTACTCTGTATTCTGCACTTGAGGCAGCCATTTTGAAGGAGAGAGATGACAGTTAGTTTGTGCTTGGATGTTCAGTGGAATGGTTTATGAGTGTTTAGACTTTTATCTGTGTTTAGGATTGTATAAGGCTGGCTTAAGAAAGAAGTACATTGGGGATTGAAAAACGGGACGGTTGAAAATGTAGGTCATTTTACTGAACAAACATAAGTTAATGGTTGTCTGAATGCACAACCCCCTATGACCTTTCATTTCTTATTATTTAAATGTACAGTATTCTCTCCATGCACATGGGATTTCTTTATGTTTGTACTGTACAGTAATTCATTCTTTAAGAGAAACGATAAGGAATGAGCTCGCCATACAAGCAGTTGGGTCAGTTGAGCATTAACGTAATGGCATGCCCTTACAATCCATGAGCCATTGGAAGTTTACCAAGACTTTTAGCAAACTGCTATAAATACAGCTTCAGACATTTTCTCCTGAGTTGAGCATTACCTAGAACATCAATGTCATTCCTGCTCCAGTCAGCTCACTGGAGACACTAAAATCCTCAACTTCTGTATAGGCACTCCACACTGGGGACCTATCTTCTACTTTCATTCACTCTCCATCCCTTTTGGGAACTTCTCCTAAGGTTACCTCTTAAAGAGGTAATGGGAAAAAAAAAAAATGTGGATCCTTCAGCTCATTTTTCACAAATGGTGAGTGAATGAGGCACATGATTCTCAAGGCTGTATCTGAGAGAGCATCCAAGACTATGCTTTCTCTTCCTTCTTGTATTGCAAGGTTGCACCCACGTATCTACCACAAATTGCGGTACATGATGGACTCTGGGCATAACTGTAAATGGTGGGTGTAGAAGTAGTGTCATATGGTGGTTGGTTTGAAGAGCAAACTAAATGTATGTGACATTAGGGGGTAGGTCTTCATTCCTTGTGTGGCATTATAACAGGACACAAAAAACAATCCAATCACTCACTCAGCCTTCTAAATGTGGAATTACTTATCCTGTCATCATACTTATTGCCTGTAATATGTTGCCTTTGGTTTGGTACCTCATCATAAGGGTGCATCCCAAGTCATTCATTGTGAGTGGAAAATGTGTTTATTGACCACCTAATTAGTTTTCCCAAACTGCTGTACAATGATTTCTTCATCTTACTTTTGTTTTGCAGGATTATTTTTATTCAGCTTAGGAGAGAGGTTGTATTGTGAAAAGATTAACCATCATTGTTAGTGAATGCTGATGTTAGTTACTCATTGTGTGGTACATTTTAAATAAGCCTTTTTTTCAGGTTCAGAGACATTAAAAGAACAGAAAATGCCACAACAGGAGGATCACCAGAGAAAGGTCAGTAGATGAGATGTTGAAGTATATTTAGAGATGTTAGATAAAAGTGGTTTTATTTTACTGAAGATGGGAATGTTAAAGTGGGGAATGTTAGACTAGGTGGGGTGTTTGGTCTGTAGGATGCACCCACCAAAGTGGATGGAAATGATAATGCCTTTGTAGATTTTTTGCCAGAGAAGGCTTAGGAAAAATTAATACCTTTGGGCACAAAATGATCCATAGGTATACATGGGGAGTGATATGAATTGACTGAACATAAGGCAATGATTGTGTGTGTTTTCTCTCTGGAGCCTGTCCATTTTGAGGTGTGACATTTGTTTTAATGGCAGACCTGAGCAGCTGAGGTTCAACTATTTTTTGCAACATTGCATTGGACTTGCCAATGCTTGTGTCCAATATTCTTGCTGCAGTTGGGGCATGTGTGTTTCTGGTCCAGGGGTGATGTCTATGTCCACAGCTAGGAGGAGTAAGAGGGACTGGCAGGCTAGAGTAGAAACCCTGTGAGAGACAAATTGAAGAAAAGTACCTCAAGGAGCATGGTGCTGTGCTAGTGCTGCAACCCCCATCCTCCTTGTGTATGTGTGTACATGTGTGTGTATCTGTGTGTGTTCTTGTCTGTAGGGGGGAGGGGGAGGGAGGCAGTTCCTCTATTTGGGTTGAGTTGATTCCTCCTTAAGCAGCTTGCCCTTTTAGGCTCATAGGCACCTCGATGAGAGGGCGACCCTTCCTAGCATCAGTTTACATTCCAGTAATGTATAAACAAATATGTTCATTGATTGTCATCTGTGTCCTAACGTGAATGATCCAAGGAGAGAGGTTAAAGAAATGGATGTGATGAGCAAAGGAATGGATGGCATGAGCTGGAATTTGTAGAGCTGTGAGGCAAGGCTAAGAAATTCTACCATGAAAATGGGTGTTGAAGGAACAGTGGTTTGAGTGCTGTAAAGGTTTATCTTAAAATATCCAATGAGAAGGAATGTTTTGGAGGGATAAAGAAATGGCCGTGGTGGGAAAAGAAAAGGATACCATGAGCTGGAATTGTGGGGTGAGGGCTGAGATAGGGATATGAAAACCTACCTGTATCATCACTCATTGGCTGTCTCATAGAGAAACAGCATAACACGACTCACGCATGTTTTGAAGTGAGTACCCCTAGCACAAAAGGAAAGCCTTTTCATAAACAGGAGATGCAATAGTTCCCCAAACTTTTTGTTTTATAGTTGCAAATATATAGCACAAATATACAGTACCTGCTTTTCATGGTCTATAACTACAGTAATTTCTTTTTTTGCCTTATTCATTTTATATTGGAACATTTTATGTCAGACTTTGTTGTTTACTGAATTTTATATCTATAATTTGTTTGGAGGTTGTTTCAGGAAAGACATGATTAGTAGATGGTGGAGTCTTTCCAGTACCAGCTAGGAAGGTTATCCAAGCAGAGACCATATCTGACCTGCAGTACTTGGCATTATTTTCTGGGAGTTATCAGCTTGGTTGTCAAATTTGCAAGAAGTCAGATGTCATCCCTTGCTTCCCCCTTGTCTCCTTGAGTCTTGCTCGCATGTTAGCTAATGGTACCTGCACTAGCATACCCACTACCCACACTTTTGTTGTGCAAACCATTCTTAGAGGGAACTTAATGAACACATTTTGATACAGTAATGACAGTCTCTATAACTGCAAGCCTGTGTACAGTATACAGCAGTTTGTTGGTACTCAGAAGGCTTTAACCCCTTTGCCATGAGTTTAACCTTTAACCACTTTGCCATGAGCTTATCTTCCCACCAGTACCATATCTGAGTATTAGTAGTAGGAGGAGCTAGGAAGCTTGAGACAGCCTTCTGCAGTCCTTGTAGTAAAGCTTTGGCTTTTAAAGTTCTCATATCTTCCATTGCCTAGAAATTAAGTACTGTACAGGGTATGTCATTATGGCAAAGGGGTTAACAAGCTATTTAGTTCTTAAAAATAATGCTTTAAATGCAGCTTTCTGAACATCAGTGTGCAGTATCACTCACTTTCTCAGTTTCTGTTCTAGGTTGTTAGCATGACCCAAGGAAGTGAAGACATTGCAATGGACATGTTTGGTGACTTTGATACACAGGCTTCCTCCATCCTTATCCCAGCCATGTCTCCATCATTGGCCCAGATTCCTGTCTTAAGCCATCCACCTAAATGTCATACAAAAGAAGAACCAGTTGAGATAAATGGGAATTTGGTTGAGACCATTGAGCCAGATAAGCTTCCTGATACAACTGAGAGAAATGAGACCACTGAGCTAGGTAACCTTCCTGATACAACTGAGAGAAATGAGACCACTGAGCCAGATAACCTTCCTGATACAACTGAGAGAAATGAGACCACTGAGCTAGGTAAGCTTCCTGATACAACTGAGAGAAGTCAGACCTCTGAGCCAGATAAGCTTCCTG
>JAGKTI010000438.1:113136-137185 GCA_018397915.1 Birgus latro
CTGTATATTAATTTTTCTTTGTCTTTCTTTCCTTTATTCTTTCCTCTTCCTTCTGCCTATGGGTGACTGTACACTGAGTGACAAGCCAGATGGTTGCCTGTCCACCAGGAAACCATTTACTATGCTGGGTGTAACCACATAACCAAATTATGGCGCCTGGTGGTTTAGTGGGTAATTGAGGCTCTCCAGTCGGATTGAGCCTGTGCTGGTTTATATCCAAGGGGTGGTTGGGGTTTATTGCTCACGTAGTGCCACTCAGGGATGAGTGAGGCTGGTCACCTTCATCGTAAATGTCAGAACCAACTTGCCTATCCCTTGGCTCCTACGCTTCTCATGGGGCAACGTAAGATTGGATGATGGATGGATGGATTATTGATTTTTTTTTATTTATATATTGTTTTTACTTTTATTCTTTTTTTTTTTTTTTTTTTTTTTACATACCTAGTTGTAGTTAACTGGATTTGAGCTAAACTGTTGCCCTGTCTCTATTTTTTAATTAATTTTTATTTCATATATATTTATATATACAGTATACTGTGTATGTGAGTGCTCACACCCAGGTTAGAGTGAATGTTGGTGTACATCAGGGGTCAGTCTTGAGCCTTTTATTGTTTGTCATGGTGCTTGAAGCTCTCTCACATACCATTACAAATGGTCTCCACTGGGGGATGTTGTTTGCTAATGACTTGGTGTTAATTGCAGAGAAAGAAAGGGAGGCAGAAGAAAGATTTAGGAAATGGAGAGATGGAAAGGGGTGCACGGGTTTGAGAGTGTATGCAAATAAAACAAAAGTCATGATATCCTAGGGCTGGTAGCAGTACTGTCAAAGCAAAGGGAGTTTGGCCTTGTGCAGTTTGCCACAAGGGTGTGTGATGTAACTTCATCTTATGCAGTGTTTATGATAAGTGGATACATAAGAGATGTAATGGTATTAGAAGTTGACTACAAAATAATGCTGATTTCATGTGCAGTGTGTCAGGGAAAGCATGTAGAGATTGTCAGGCAGTAAAAGATTGATTTTACTGGTAGTTTCTTCAGTGTGTAGAGGAGTTTTGTTATATAGGGGACATGTTATGTGCTGGAGCTAGGTCTGCAGCTAGGGTAAGTAGTTGGTTGAGGAATTTCAGGGATCTATTGCCTCTTGTAACAATGAAATGGCTGTTCCTCAAGGCTGAGGGATCTTTGTATGCGGCATGTGGTAGGAATGCAATGCTGTATGGTAGGGAGACCTGGGCAGTAAAGGAAATGGATATTCATTGGCTCGAACCTACTGAAATGAAAATTATTACAATGGTAAACGGATGTGTGGTGTGTCCATGAATATGAGGCCTGGGGGGGTTAAGATTGCAGTTGAAGGGTTGAGAGGAAGGATGGGACTGGAATGTATGGATGTTGTGATGAGGAGGGATAGTTTGAGACACAGTCGACCCTGGCTGTTCACAGGAGTTACACACCAGACCTCCCCGTGAATGAGTGAAATCCGTGAGTAATCCGTACCAGCCACAAAAATCACTGTTTTCACTGTTTTAGCTATTCCTGTTACCTACAGACCCATTATGAGACTTGTAAATCCATTTTATTGCACATTAATACTTCCTAAAATCAGAATCAAGCTCTTTTTGTGAGAAAAGATTGGGAGATTTGTGTTCTGAAATACTGAGTGCTGTAGAATGCTGATGTTGTGTGCTGAATGGCACATACCTATACAGGGTACTGTACATTTTAACTGTATAGGGCAATATTTTTCACAGAGAACATGCATAGAAATCACTTATGAATCACTAGGAACAGCTGATGCTGTGTGAACTTTTAAAATAATTTCCCAGAAAAATCCGCGAATATGCGAACCCAAAATCCAGGAATATTGGGGGTTGACTGTAGTTCAGGCATGTTGAGAGGATGGAGGACAACAATTGGGTGCAGAAGGTGAGTAGTGTGAACATCAAGGTAGGGTTCCAAGAGGTAGACCAAAAAAGACCTGGGATGAGGCATTAGTGTGACCTCAGGAATAAGGGTCTGAATAGGGATGCTGCCAGAGATCAAGCAGGTTGGATAGGTGCCTTTAGGTGGCCACGGCGATCCATATAGACATGTTGGAGCCTAAATGATAAGAGCTATTAAATTCTGTTGTTAAGAGTGTGGAATTTATTGGTGGAATGACTCTTTTGATGTTCAACTGGTTAGGAGTACATTGCTTCCCCTTCTCTGTTACTCAGTGAATTGTCCTTCCTTTAACTTGAAAGAATTTTAAGGAATTGGTATTCTTTGGTACAGTACCTTTTAAGGAATTGGTATTCCTTCGTACGGTACTTCTGATGTTTATAGTCGTCATGAGAAGTTGACTAAACTGGATATATGGCTCTGCACTGTGCCACCTAATGGTAATGTGACACTGTTTTTCCTGCTTCCTCCATGTGATGCATTTTTGCTTTCCTAAGCAGGTGGTAGTGAGTTGAGGAAGGACGGCAAAGGAATTCCCATTCATTCTTCTGAAAGTTGTCTTGATTAGTCCAGTGTGAGCTGTTGTAGTATTTCATGCCACTGTTCACATAAAGTACCTTTGTTAATGCTATTGTTGTTGTAGATTATTATTATTTATATTTCTTTATTTGTTCATTTATGTATTTTATTTATTGTTTTTATTTATTTTTTGTCACGTGTTATTAATTCTGTACATGCTGCATTTCCAGGAGCTAAGACTAGAGCCATGCAACGAAGACAGTGGTTGCTTCAGTCTGTTGCACCATGAGTTTGATGTTCTTAGAGAGCTAGGATCTCTCAGTGTCTTGTACAACTTAAATACGGACATACTGAAGGAGAGTATTATGCCTGAGGATGTTGGTGGAATCATTGTTGAATTAGAGAAAGACCTGAGTCAGAATTTTATTGCTCAGAATGGTGGAGAAAGTGTTGAAAATATTGATGAAAAAATTCATGAACTTGGAGAAAAAGAAAATGAAGAAGCATAGGGACATTGTCAGGTGTTGGGATATTTTTACTTGCTGGGAGGGTCAGTAAAGTAATGGAGCATAGTAACCAAAAGAGGACCATGACTAGAAGGAGGAAGATTATACTGTTGATGGAAGAGGTTTTAAGGAGTCTGAGGAAGGTGACTGTATAATTGGTGCTTATATAGATCCAAGGATACAAACAAATCTAGAATGTATTACACTGTATGGAGAAAGAAGGGGCACCAGAATACTATCAGAAGTAGACACTGGATGAAAAGCATAACAAAGGTGAAGTTGATACAAAGATACCAGCTCTGAACTTTGCAATGCTTAGCCAGTAAAAGGAAGCTCCAATCTGTCTGTAAGTGCAAAAGGTGGAGAATTTGAAAGTACATTCATTCACTGCAGATTGGAGGAGGTTACATGGGAGGTATTGAAACATGTGAAACACACCTGAATCACCCATTTATGCCTTTCTGTCAATAATGGCAATCTGCAATGGGTTGCAGTATTGGAACCAACACTGAATGATGGACATGTGTACTCCATTCATCTCGGTTACTCCAGCTCAAAGCTTTTCACAAATTTCTTTAACCTTGATGACCACCTGGCCAGCATAAAGCTTCTCATGCAGACTAGCAGAATTAACCCTGGTAAGGAATCTGGTGAGGTTATTTCCCACAAGACCTATGTGTCCTGGAATTTGGCCCCAATCTCTCCACGTAAAACTCACCTTTTATTCCTTGGTGTGGATGCCAGTAGTGGAGGGTCTTCCTAAATTCATTGTTGACAGTGATTTGGCTATGTCCCTCACCTGAGAAGAGGATGTGAGGCTTCAGCAAGCGATTACATCAAAAACACTATGCAGAAAAATGCCATGACTTGTTGATGCTCACATACAATAGGATGGTGAAGTTTTCATTGACATTCGTATAATTTGAGAGTATATGCTGGTAGGATGTAAAGCTTGCACTTAAAACAAATTAACAACCCAGTCAGCCTCCAGTCTTGCATTCAGTTGTCAAAGTCACTCATATCAGCTGTTACATCCCTTCACTGCATGGACAATTATTTACCATAGTTGTACGGACTGCTTAAAGATTTCTTATTTGTGCAGACAGTAGCTTTTTTGGTTATAAGGAATTTTATAATAATCTGTTATGCTTGCACAAACTGCATATAAAGTTTTTATATGTTTAAGTGAATGCTTTTTGCCTGTATTTTAAATAAATGGATGATACTTTGCAGTACTTATGCAGATGGCAAATTATGTTTTATGTTTTTTTATTGTAATCAGGGAGGAAGTTGTTTTTTTTTTATTTTTTTATTACAGTATATTAAGAAGTAGACAGTAGTATGCATTACTCATATTGAAGCTTTCTTACCGCATACTGAATATTTGTATACTGATTAAGGATAAAGTTGATTAAAGATTGAAGATTGTTGGATTGATGTGCTAACTGTATATGGAAAATTATTCATGTGATTTATTTGTGGGCAGCCTTTCAGGGAAAATGTATTTGGTTATTGATAAGTAGGAAGATGGATAGATTTTATGTTTATACATTATATATATCATTATTTTCTAAATGGAAATATATTTGCTAGCGTGTGCACTTAGTTCAGTGAGTTACAGTATATGTATAGTATGTTTGTTTTTATTAATTGATGTTTGTTATTATAAGTGCTTCTTACCAATTTGCTTATTAAAAGTTGTAAGCTTTACTGAACTATACATGGTTCTGATTGGATGATGGATGGGTGGATGGGCAGTATTATATATGCTTCACTTTATCAAGACCACGTAATCATATTCCCACTCCCACTATTAGTGTCATTTATACCTGTGCTGCTATCTTTGTAAGCTTTGTTATAGCCACCTCTACTTATGAGCTTCTTAACTATTCATGTTCATATTACTGACAACAAGAACCAATAGACATCCAGTTGAAATAACAGGGAACAGTAGTAAACTCATGCTGTACAGGTCTGATGCTTTGAACCTCCAATTGAGTTATGAAATGAGAGACTGCTTTGCCATCATCATATTCACAACAGAGAAACATCTGGCCACATCGTGGATTCACACTGTGGTGTACATGCTCTTCTCCAAGCAGAGATTTCTGGTAACACATTGGGGGGGAGTAGACTATAGCACCATTCGAACAAGGCAGTACTCCCAAGGTGGATGGAAAGTTGATGACAGGGAGAGCTGGATCTCCCGTTTCATCAGCCTTCAGGACTAGCTGCCATCCCCTTGTGCTGAACTTTTTCGTTGTGTCAGTAACACAATAGGCCAACACGCTCTTTAGTACAAGTTCCTCTGTCTCCACCAAACTACAGGCCTATTACACATTACAGTTCCTATTCAAAATTTAAACAATAATGGCATTAAACACCAAGCCTTGGAGTCTTGTGGGAGGTGGCATCATCAAAACCCCTCCATCCTCCCCTCTCCTGGCAGTGACCAAGTGAGATGGTTGGAACCACTGTCTGGCTCACTTCTTCATTTCTGCAACATTAGCAGCCTTTCCTCTAACTTTTTCTGTTGAAAACCACCTCTCTTCTAAACCTCACCTCTTCCTCACTGACACTCATCTGTCTGAGGCAACTGGTACCAAACCTTTCTCTTTATCCTCCTACTTTCTCTTTACTCACTACAAAGCCAAAGGTGGCTGTTGTTTATATGTAGGCAACAACATAATCTTGCTCTCATGTTCCTGAACTTGAATCTTCTGAATTCTCTACTCCCTGGCTTTGGCTGTCCTGTCATTCTCAGACTAAAAGTATCTGTGCTGTTTATCCCTTAATTCCACTGATTAAGAGAAGTTCATCAACTATCTTACTTCTAAGATGGAACACATCCTATCAGTTTCTCCTTTCTCTGGAATCTCATTCTAATTTATTTCAGTGTTCACCACCACCTTTGGCTCTCCTTTCACTGATCCACCTGGTGAACAAGCTTACATCTTTTCTGTCCCTAATGACCTAGAGCAGCTTGTACAGCACCCTACCTATATCTCTGACCCCCTTGGAGAGAGTTCCAACATATTTCACCTCTTCCTTACAACTAATCCTTCTGCTTATGCTGTTACTCTTTTCTCTCCATGGGGCTCCTTCAGTCACACCCTTATCACCTTAACCTGTCCTATTGCTCCAGTAAGGCCCATGAACCTTGCCAAAAAGCTGTGGCTGTGGCACTGGAGCTGCTGAGTGGGAGGCCCTCAGTCACTTCTCTGATTTTCCCAGGAATAATTATTTCTTCCATGGCCAAGAGCCATCTAAGTGTGTCTTGCACATTACAGAGGTTATTCTTTTGGCCATAGAAGCATACTGTACATTCTTTTCTCTTATCCTGAGACTAATGCAGAAAATCCTTGGTTTAATCACACTTGTTCTGATACTGTCCACAGCAAAGAGAAGGCTTACAAAAGGTACCAGAGCCAACCCACCCCTGAATCTCATCTCTTTTATGTTTCTGCCTGGAATCGTACCAAGTCTGTTCTTCACTCTGGTAAGAATAATTTCATTTGTACTAAATGCTTGGAACTCTCATACTCAAATTCTTCCTGCTCCTTCTGGCATCTTGCCAAAAACCTTTCAAACAAATTAACCTAATCTTTCTTCCCTCGTCTTGTACACTCTGGTGACTCTATGGCTGTTTCTCATACTGATGAAGCAGAACTTTTCATTTGGACTTTCTCCTCCAATTCCACCTTAGACGATTCCGGTGCTGTTCCTCCATCACTTCCCCCCGCTGACTTCCTCATGGCTGACGTTAGAATCTCTTCAATTGATGTATTTTCTTCCATCACTGGCCTCAATACTAACAAGGCATATGGGCCTGATGGGGTCCCTCCTGTTGTCCTCAAGAACTGTGCTTCATTGCTTACACCCTGCGTAGGTAAACTCTTTTTGCCTTTTTCTGTCAATTTGTACCTTTCTGTCTTGCTGGAATATGCTCTCATTCAGCCTGTCCCAAAGAAGAGTGACCTTTTCAAGCCCTTTAACCATCTCCTAATTGCTTTAACATTCTGTATTTCAGAAGGTTTTGAGTTTATTCTTAGCAAAAAAAAAAAAAAAATTAAAGCACCTTTTCTATTACAACCTTTTTTCCCAGTCGTCAATGTGGCTTCCGCCCAGGGATGCTCCACTGGCAGTCTTCTCGCCTACCTTTCAGACTCCTGGTCTCCCTCCTTTTGGGACTTTGGTGACAGCTTTTCCATTGCACCTGACACCTCAAAGGCTTTCAATTGAGTCTGGCATAAATCTTTAGTTTCCAAACTGCCCTCTTATGGTTTCTATCCTGCTATCATGCCTTCATCTCAAGGTTTCTTTCTGCTCGTTCTGTAGTTGCTGTTGTAGATGGCCTCTGCTCGTCTCTTAGGGCTGTCATTAGTGGTGTTCCTCAGGGCTCTGTCCAGTCATCAACTTTCTTCTATTTATCATTGACCTAAACTGTACATCTAACCCTATCCACTGATAAGCAGGTGACTCAGCCCTGCACCTTTCAGTTCGCTTTTTGCAGCATCCATCACAGCAACAAACAAGGGATGAGGCTATGGCACACCTAATGTCTGGCATGGCTCGTATCTCTGATTGGGATAAAAGTAATCTTGGTCTTTTTAATGCATCAGAAACTCAGTTCTTTTATATTTCAACCTGTCAGAATCTTCCATGGGAGTATCCTCTAATTTTATCTCTGATTGGGGTAAAAGTAACCTTGGTCTTTTTAATATATCAGAAACTCAGTTCTTACGTATTTCAACCTGTTAGAATCTTCCATGGGAGTATCCTCTAATTTTTAACAATATCCAGGTCATTCCTGCATCATCTTTAAACATGAATGGGGTTTAATTCTTTCAGGATTTATCTTGGAAAGATCGTATTGCCTCTTGTAAAATCTGCTTCCAAGAGATTAGGTGTGCTAAGCCAATGCCACCTCCAGAGGTGGCGTTGGCTAAGCCAACTCGTGCCTTCTTTATCCCTGCACAGTTGTTGACTATACATGGGTTTCATTCACTCCAGTGTAGATTACAACTCGCCTGTGTGGGGAGGTTCCTCATATTCAGTTATTCTCAACAAGGTGGAGTCAGAGGCTTTTCATTCTACCAATTCTTCTCCTCTTACTGGCTGCCTTCAGCCTGTCTTTGCACCGCACCGTTGCATTCCTATGTCTTTTCTATCACCACTTCAGTGATCACTGCTCCTCTGAACTGTCTGCTTGAATCCCCCTACTACTACGGCAGGCATGTAGCACCCATCTGGCCACAAATTCTCATCCCTTTTCTGTCCAACTCTGTAATGCAAGAGTTAACCATTACTCCCAGTATGCAACAGTTCAGCTCTGGAACTGTCTCCCTCTCTCTGCATTTTCTACTGCCTATGACCTTCAGTCTTTCAAATGCATCTTGTCCAGGCATCTCAAAATGAACAGATCTTGAATTTGGCTGTCTGTTATCTTGTCTTTGTGTTTTTCCTGGAGGGAATAATCTTGTGGGTATCAAACCTTTGGTTCCTTCTTCCTTATATTAAAAAAAAAAAGAAAGGCAGGGAGGGAGGGGGTGCACCATTTTTCCTACTGGGCAGTGGCTAATATCCCTAAGCTCAGAGAGGCTTATTTCACTATTCCTGGCTGATTCTCTTGAGTAAAATTCAACTGGAATTAAAGTGTCAGACACCACTAAGATGGTGTAGTGGAAAAGTAATTAGCCTTTTGTCTCTGAGTGTACCTTGGATTTTACAGTACTCATGGGCTTAGGAGGTACCTAATACTTCTTCATATACAATTTATGGGTACTGTGTTGTACTTATTGCATCCGTGTATTGTCTTTTACATCTATGTATACTTTTTTAATATTAACATTTGCAAAAGTCCCTGAATCAACAAGGGAGTAATTATGTGCAAAGATTAAGAATAGGTAGAGTTTAATTACATGGTGACAGTTTCTTCTCTTACTCCTTCTTTCTTGTGTGTTGTGGTCATTTAGGATGATAAAATGACCCTGGGGCAGCCAAAATAAAACCTAAGTCCTTGTTACCACCAGGCCTAGATTTATGACTGCACCACAAACATGTACAAAAAATAAAAAACTACAACCAATTAGATCACCTGCAAAAATTAAAAATACTTCCAGTTGAGGATCATGGGAAGAGAGTTCAAGGTTCATCCCTCCCTTGTAAGTTTACATTGCATTACCCTCCTCAACAAGCAAGCAAAAAATGAACCAAACCACCGTAACTTGGCAACATCCCTCTCCACCCAAGGCTACATTTCACATAATTATGTACATAGACATACAGTCCCGTGTTCATGCTTGTGTTTATAAAGTGTACTGTAGGATAGGGACTAGGGTTGGAAGAGAGCCACAGTGCATATACTGTACTTCCAAAAAAAAAAGAGAGAGAGTGAGAGTGAGCAGTGATAATTTGGACAATGCCTTTCCTGAGAAATGTATGGGACGTAGGGCCGCGAGATTTTGCATGGAAGTGGGAGAGTTTACTTCGGCCACACGGAACCAGGTGCTACATACGCCACACTTTTCCTTGCTGGTCAGATTTTTTTTTTTTTTTTTTGCACCTATGTTATAATTTGAGCATTTATCGTAAGCTCTACCTCCTTGAATATGTCAAGCAGTGAGTTATGCATTATTATGGTGAATCTGTGTTGCATGTAGAAGATATGTTGCTGTTAACTCACGTGCACTTTTTAAGCGCACATTTTGTTTTCCATTCAGCCATAGAGATATAACGTCTATAATAGACTAGGAACTCATTTTGAATGTTGAGCAGTTGTTTGTGTTTCGTTTCGTTGTGGAGAGGATGAAGCAAAGTAAAGGGTACTTAATTAGGTTGGGTCATAAGGAGAAGCAGTGGATTGTGCGCGTCTCATATTCACGCGATCACTGCTGGGAAGTATTTTTGTTTGCTGCAGGTGATCAATATAAGTGGCCATAGTATATCCTAGACACTCTTCCTGTTATTCTTGAGGCGTTGTGTTTTTTGAAGTTGGTTATGTGGTAGGTGGAGGGCACCATTCATCCACTTATTCGATGAAAAGGGGGTATCAGGTGACTAATTACACTGAGTGACAAGCCAAATATATTCTTGTAAACCAGGCAACCATTTATTGCACTGGGTGATGACCATATAATTAAGTGATGACTTGTGGTTTGCTGGGTCTAGGTGCTCCAATTGGACTGAACCTGTAAGGGGATCTGAGGAAAGGTTGGCATTTATTGCTCCCATAGTGATTCTCAGGCGAGTGACGCTAACCTTAAATGTCAAGACTGAGTAGCCTAGTCCAGGGCTTCTATACTCCTGATGGGGCAAAACAGGATTGAATGATAGACGAATGAATAAAATTTGTCTGTTTGTGGCAGTTAAGATTGGAGCCCATTTTGGGCTAGCGCACTGGTATTTTTTTTCCAAGGAACTGTAGACTTTTCAGAGAATTATTCCTCTGTTCAAGGTATGCCTCTTGCCAAATAACATCCTTTCATGAACCACCAACAGACATGCATTCCCTAGAAACTACCCTCAGAGAGAGACAAGCGCATCTAACCAGACCATGATGGACCTTCACCCTCCTATGCTACATTCATATTGTTTTTATTTTAAAGGCTCCAGCATGCTTGTATGCATCGGCCTTGTTCACCTAATGGTATCTCTCCAAGCTGCTCGAACTTTGACAGCCCCCCTATTCAGTCCCTTATTCCTGAGGTCACATTCTGACCTTTTCCCAGTTCTTTTTTGGTCTGCCACTCACCAAACATTCACACTTTCCACACCCAGTTGTTGTCCTCCATCCTCTCAGCTTGCACAAACCATCTCCTACCCCTCCTCATCACACGCCAATACCGTCCAGTCCCATCCTTCCTTTTAACTCTTTAATAGCAATCCTAGCCCCCCAAGTATCGAATTAAGGATACAGTACACATCTATCCAATGGTTCTTGGACAGTTCGCCGTCGATTCCACGCCATTCTATAAATATTATTAATTAATGCTATAATTAATTTCCATGGGGAACCATAAAGGTCTCTGTTCATTCAGTAGCCTAAGGTTGGGATATAAGTTGCACATTTAGTCAATAATTAACTTGTTTCTGCCTCGCTGTTGAAGACTCGAACCCGTAGCTGTCCTCATTAATTTTTATTGGTACTGCTATGCTACGTATTTGTGGGTCAGTTTCTCGTCCCTCAAATACACAGGCTACAGCGGGTTCCTGTTCTAGACCGGGTCGGCAATTCTAAGGAAAGGACTGGGCACAAAAACAAGGCAGTGACTGTTTCACACATGTATTACAAATATCTTCCCAGAAACAATAATACATCAACAGATACACTAGATACTGGGTTGGCCAGGGATGGGTTAACACAAGGTTTTACTGGACTGGAAATCTGTCTCTATACCAGCTTAGGGAAAGTATGTTAATATTCACCCAGGACTTATGGCACATAAATTACACTTACAATCCAGGACACAGGAATGTATTTGGTACAATTTCCCAATCTCGTATAGCACTGGACGGCACTGATACATAAATACAATTACGTTAACACTATAGACGCTCACCTGGCCGGAAGCCTATCTCGATGGACACTGGGACGGGAGGAGGTTTAATACACAAGGGGGAGGCACAATTGGAATATCATTTTCTTCTGTTAGTCACTGTGGTGTTCCACTTGCGTGCCTGTGCACCAGGGAGGGAGAAGTTTTAATAAACAAGGGAATGGCACGATCTATATAATATTATTGTTCTGTTGGTCACTGGGGGATTCACGGGACTCCACTCGGGATATAAATTAGGCCAAAATTACTAGTGGGCTCATCCAGTCTTACACTTTGGGCTCCTGGTCACTTTACCACTAGAATACACTATAAGGAATCACTCACGTGTCACAAACTAGAAGGCACACACACGGAAAGTCCACGCGTTTCACTATCACTGGTGGGCTGCAGGTTGATTCCTCCGTCCAGAGGAATGGCAGAGATACGCACCCTGGGCAGGGCCCCACATGTAGTCGTGAGGCTAAGGGCTCGGCCTGAAGAGAGCCAGGAGACGGGCCCGACGTCGAGTCTGGGAGAGACTCCGAGAAGTCCCTCCAGCAGGTAAGTCGCGCCCTGGTGTTTGGGGCAACTCCCGGGGTAACTGAGAACCCAGGATACTGGAACCCGAGGTGGCTGGACTGCGGCAACGGCTGAAGGGCGGAGGCGCCATCAGGGTCATCACACGGGAACCTCGGGCTGGGGGAGTAGTGGACAGGGCCGACGTCGGCTGCTGGGGCTCCGCCTTGGCTGCTGTTCACACTGGTGGAGTTGCAGGGAACCAAGGCCTCGGGTGAGGCTTTGCCATGGCTTGGGGGAAGGGTCCTCTCTGGCTTCAGGATCTCCTGTGGGAGAGAAGCGGACTGTGGCCTGCTCTACCTCTGGCCTGACGACTAGTGGTCGACGTCGTAGTGGCACAGGGGACTACAGGTTCAGTGCGGCTAATGACCTGCTCTACCTCTGGCCTGACATGACTAGTGGCCGACGTCATAGTGGGACATGGGACTACAGGTTCAGTGCGGCTAATGACCTGCTCTACCTCTGGCCTGACATGACTAGTGGCCGACGTCGTAGTGGCACAGGGGACTACAGCTCCAGGGCGGCTAATGGCCTGCTCTACCTCTGGCCTGACGTGACTAGTGGCCGACGTCGTAGTGGCACAGGGGGTTGTAGCTCTGGCGCGGCTAATGGTCTGTACCGTGGAGCTAAGAGGACTAGTAGCAGAGGGACGGACTATGGCCAATCCTGCCTCATACCCAGCACGGCTTGTGGCCAGTACTGCGGCGCTACTCTGGGGAGAACGACTACAGGAGTCGGACGACTTGTGGCCTGTCCTGCCCGACCGATACGCATCCATGTCGGGCTGGACATCCAATCCTATTTTTCCCCATATAAGCAGGAGTGTAGGGTCCCAGGGCTAGGCCAAGGTCTAGCGAGATAAATGACCTTGGGTTAGGCCATTAGTCCCGACATTTAAAACCATGGTAACCAGCCTCCCTCATCCCCAAGTGTCATGACAGGAGCAATAAACCCCCAGCCACATTCAGATGGAGCCCATAGACTCCACTTTAACTCACTAACCCACCCAGCATAGGTTATGATTTCTTCTTCTTAGGTTAAAGGGTAGTGAAGCGATGAAGCTAATACACCCTCCCCTGGCGGAAATGGCACCCTGGGAAGTTGGGCCTAGCAGGGATGATTATGCGCTGATGAGATGACCCGTTAATCGAATGGTTTCTTGAAGAAAGCCGGGGAGGCTCATCTCACCAGTGGGCATTACAGGTGACGAATCTGACCTGTAACACGGAGAAACTGTTTCATGAGGCGTAACACCTTGGCCTTTTGGTCCTCCGATAGGCCAACACCAGCTAGTAGGATAGGAAGCGTGAAGTCGTGGACACCACAGGCGATCAAGGCTGAACGGAGGAAGGTTCTAGCAGAGAAGAACCTTGGGCACCAAAAGATGAAGTGGAGGATGGTCTCAACTGCACTGTCACACCATGGGCACGAGGGAGTAGGGGAGAGGCCTATCCTGTGCAGGTGTGCGCTGAGGGCTGTATGGCCAAGCCGTAGTCTGTCTGACCAGTGCGGTGTCCAGGTCACGGCTGGAAGAGCGAGCCCAGGGTTGCGGGGCAGATGATGTGCAATATGCAGAAAGGCATGTGTTGTGTAGCAAATCAGGGATGGCAGCATTCCATATGTTGAAGATGGTGTGAAAGACGTGTTTAGAAAAGGAGGAAAAGTCAAGAGGATAGGGTTCAATGTCTGTCGTGTCATGTGCCAGTGTGGCTGCAGCATCGACTACGGTGTTTCCATGGATGCCAGTGTGAGAAGGGACCCACTGAAAGTGTATTGTAAAGCCTCGAGCATGGAGAAAAAGAAGAACAGAGTGACAGTTGAAGACAAGTTTGCAATGAGAGGACGGGCGCCAGGAGCACAATAGGGCTAGGGAAGACTGTGAATCAGAAAAAATGACGACTGTCTGGGGGTGGAGTGAATCTCTGACAAACACCAAGGCGCCCAGGATGGCAAAAAGCTCAGCAGCAAGGATAGGGTGAAGCCCATCTAGTTTCCAAATTCTACACAGGGAAAGAGAAGGGACAAATATTGCCGCCGTCGTGGAAGGAGGGGAGGGGACATGAGAGCCATCTGTAAAAATCTGGAAAGAGTTAGTGTAACGGAGGGACAGTAATTCACCAAAAAGGGGTAAGGCATTGGGAGAGTCAATGGACTTAGTAAATGGGGCGTGGAGGTGTAAATGGAGAAAGGAGGGTAGTGGGAACCAAGGGGGGAGTGGGGAGACAGTGGATATAGGGATAGGGTGAGGTAAAGGCAGGGACAGTCAGCTATAGGATTGCAAAGCTTGGACAAGGAATGGAACACGTGAACGTAGAGGCCAGGATGGATTATCATAGGAGATTCTGGAATGGGCATAAAGTATAACCAAGGGATGGGAAGGGGAAAAGGAGAGACTTGTATTTAGGAATAAGCAATCTTGGAACTCGCCATCGCTCCAGAGGCAACACATTTGCCTCTGCATGCATAGCAGCAGCCGGAGAGGAGCAGAATGCTCCAAGTGCTGTCCGGAGGGCAGAATTTTTAATTACATCAAGCTTACTTAAAAGGGAGGGGGGGGCAGATCCATATGGTACAGCCATAATCCAGTTTGCTTCGGATATACACTTGGTAAAACTTCAATAGGACTTCCCGGGAGGCACCCCATCGGAAGCCTGTTAAGCATTTCATGAGGGAAAGGCGTTTCATACAGGAGACTCGTAAATAATCAATATGTGCCTTCCAAGTCAGAATTGGGCCATCAAGTCGGAGTCCCAAGAAAGTGTGGCGACGCCGAAGAGGTACAGAGGTATCATGAACATAAATAGTGGGCAGAGAGGGTAAAGCGTGTTTAAGGCTATAAAACATTAGAACACATTTGTCTACATTAACCCTGAATCCCTAGTCTGCAAAACAAGTTAGAAGGGTATTAATCCCCGACTGGAGACTATCCTGTGCCTCCTGCAGAGTGGGTGCTGAGCAAAGGAGGGTTAGGTCATCTGCATATACTAGAAGAGAAGTGCCTGGAGGACGGGGTAGTGTAGACAACATCATGTTAAAGAGGAAGAGACTCACGACCGACCCCTGAGGTACCCCCCTACGAAGTGGGAAGGAAGAAGAGGTTAACCCCCCAAGAAAAACTGAGAAAGTTCTACCAGACAGGAAACTACGAATCCATGTCAGAGGCGTGCCAACTATCCCCACTCTTGATAAATTACAGAGGATCCCCTCATGGGAAGCGGAGTCGAAGGCCCCAGCCAGGTCTATAAAAAGGGACAACATGATTTCCTTATTTCTATATGTGACTTGGATGGAATGTTCAAGTTGATGAAGAACATCCAGAGTGCCTCGTCCTGGCCGGAAATCACAGGTTATGATTTGGTTATATGCTTACCATATAACCATATACTGTACAGTATAATTTGACATGATGCAATTATCCACGTTTTTATTTTGTTTTATTTATTTTTTCATTTATTTACATGCAGCAAAATTTATCGTGTTGCTAAAAAAAAAAAAAAAAGTAAGATGTTACACAAGAACGGTACCGAAATTTAATAGCAAGAAATACCTTACTTAACTCAGTAAATGCACAAAAATTATTCCTTGAAAAACCAATGATTTTGCAGCAAAATTCTCTGCCTAAAATTTAACATTAAGAAGTAAATATGTTAGGCTTGTAATGTGACGTCATGGATCGGGCGAGATTATAGATGGTGAAGGTGAGCGATGAATTTATTCTTTAATTACGGTGTTATTGTGATTGTTTAAATGATTATTCTCATATTTATCTGTTTAATAGCTTCTTGTGTCATTATATAGATGTATAGGTAGTTGATATAGAGTATAATTATTAGCCATGAGGAGGACATAAGATGGTGTTTGTTCCCAGGTGGCCATTTAAACCCAGGTTGGCTGAGGCTGTTAAATCCCCAAATATACGCGTCATCCATACTTATTTCAAGGTTGAATATGGTCCCAGACATGAGGAAAAATGAAGATTAATATGGCCGGGGATATATTTGTAAACATTTTGTGACTGGACAGTTTACAAGGTTATAAAGTTGTTTACAGTGGATTAAAGGCCGCGGAATCCCTTTAACCAGGTAGGCTGATGGCGGTGCTTTAAATCTCATAATATATCTGTCATCCTCTTGTAATGGAAGTTTTAAATGTGTTATTAATACGGGCAAACGCAGGAAATTAATAAGATTGAAGATTTAGTAGATGGTGTAGTGTAATTGAAGGTATTTTGGAAGGTAAAATATTTGTGTACATTTTATGAAAAAACGGGGAACCCAATTATTGATACTGCTGTTTTAAATCTCGTGCAATTTCAGCCCTACTGTTCTAATGGAAGGCCTGAATATGGGACTGCACATAGGCAAGCATTGGAGATAAACATGGCTTAAGATTTTTAGTTGATATTGTACAATTTGGGCCATTTTGAAAGTTTAAGAAGTTGTCTAGTGGTTAGAATGCTCTGATGGCCTAGCCTAGTTTGATTCCAAAGGGACAATGAGGGTTTTTGATCATGTAGGGCTGTTAAGGGAAGTAGGCTGGTCATAAAACTTACCCTTACATGTACAGTACTCACCTAGCCTAGCCTCAGGACCCTATACCTGAAAGGGCAAAATGGGATAGGCTGATGCTGTTATCATATATCCTGCTGTAATACCACACAGTATTTAATCAGTTGAATTCCTCAGTCCTGATAAGTTTTCAGTGTAGCAATTGCAGCATAAAGAATGCTAAATTTCTTGAAACTTCTGAACACTGTACTGGATACACAATTGAATGTTTTTTTTTTTTTTTTTTACCTGGTGTGAGGTAGATTTTTCCTCAGCACATCATTTACAAACTTCCCTGAGGTAAACAGAGGCACCCTAGAAGAAATAGACCTGGCCCTAGACAACTGGTATTCTAAAATTGACACGGCCATGCATCATAACCCTACTACCACCTATAGACCAACCACTCATCCCAGACTCAGTAGGGAGACACAAAACTTAATTATCCAGTTCAATGCCCTCAGAACACACTCCCAAACTCATGGATGGACACTAGCACACTACAGGCGATACAGATCACTCCAGACTCTACTCCATACAGCACTTATCACAGAACAAACTACACATTGGACCGAAAAGCCACTGTTTACAGATTAACAGAAATGGGAACCTGCATGGTATTGGGATGGGAATTTTGAATGTATGTATGGTTGTCACTGTCATGAGTCAGATTACTTACAAGAAGGAGAGGAATAGAAGCTTTCTATATCTTAATCATTCTAAAAAGCATTGGATAGAGTTACTGTAATGATTTCTACAAGAGGACAGTTATAAAGTACAGTATGTTTTAGCAGGAAAGATAAGGAAAGAAGAGTGCAGAATGCTCTAGTGTCTTTAGTTCTTCCTGGAAAAACAACTATAATATACAACAGGAAGGATTGTTAATGTTTCGCGCATGTACGGTGTAAATGGTCAGCTGCTATGTGCCGTCAAGAGTTTTTATGATGGTAGTGAAGCATGTGGACATTTAAGTGAATGGTTCACGATCAGTGTGGGCGTGTGGCAAGGTTGTGTGATGTCCCCATGGTTGTTCAATATATATATGGATGGGATGATGAGAGAAGTAAAAACACGAGTAATGGAGAGGGATGGCGATGGTAATGAATAGTGATGGATGGAATATCTCAAATTTGTTGTATGCTGATGATGCAGTACTGCTTGCAAGTACCGGACAAGAACTTGGTAGACTAGTGTGGAGTTTTGCTGGTGTCTGTGAGTGTCGTGCCTTGAGAGTAAATGTAGAAAAGAGTAAAGTGATGGTTATTGAGAGAGAAGGTGACTCCCAGTGCAATATCACAGTGAATGGAGAGAGACTGGAATTGGTGAGAGAGTTCAAATACCTGGGTACAGTGGTAGAAAAGAGAGGGAAATGTGCAAAAGAAGTTGAAAGTCGAGTGACACAAGGAAGAAAAGTAGCTGGTGCAATAAAGGCCTTGATAAGAAACATAGGCTTGAGTGTTGCAGCTGCATAAGGCTTACATGAAGGAGTGTTAGTGCCAACTTTAACATATGAATGTGAAACTATGGTGTGGCATGAAAATGAAAAGTCAAGAGTAAGAGCAGTGGATATGGGACTGCTGAGAAATGTATGTGGGGTACAGAGGGTGGATAGGATAGGAAATAATGTGATTCTTGAAAGATGTGGAGTGAGGAAGTCGGTGGACACCAGAATTGAAGAGAGTGTACTGCGATGGTATGGTCATGTGGAGAGAATGGAGAACAACAGAGTGGTGAAAAAGGTATATCTGAGCGAATTTGAAGGAGGGAGGAGGCGAGGTAGGCCAGAAGGTGGAGAAATATGGTGGATGAGTGTGTGAGGAAGAGAGGTTTGGAAGTCGGTGAGGCTTGGGAACTGACAAGAGATCGAGCTTGCTGGATGAATGTTGTGAGAAGTGCATGATCAGGGATTTTGCCACCCCGTTTTAACATGGCAGTGTCCGGATTGACTCTATCAGATACGTTTATGTGGAGCTACAAAATGTGGTGAATGTTTTTGGCATATCCGATAGAGCCAGGATTCTGGGGGCTTGAATGATGAGTGAATGGAAGCATGGCCCATTGGATTGGGCAGATTTGGGCTGTCTGGACATTGCTACTCCTCACCCTGCCCTAGGGTGGGAAAGGAGGTCCGGGTGGTGGTGATGATGATGATGATGATGATGATGATGATGATGATGATGATATACAACAGGGTCTTGATCATAAATATGTCTGAGAATCCAGCCCCTGTACTATACTGATGATCACTGTCTAATGGCAACTTGTTTACATTGCAGGCCACAGATGCTGTCGCCCCACAATTTTCCCAGGAGTTAAGACGACAAATTAGCACGTCCTGCGTCACCTGTGTGTCTGCCTCAGATGGTCCAGGCAACTGCACTGCCTCAAGCTAAGATGATCTCAGCCTGGGGCAAGGGTTTGTATGGGCTACTGGTCAGTTACAGCTCTTAACCTAACACCATGAACTAATAACCAACCATTTGCAGTTTGGGGCATTTATGGTACCTTAAACCTTCCATAAGTCGAACTTTTAGAAGACGGAATCTTCGGTTAGCCGAACTCAGGCCAAGACCACATATGAAAGTAGGCCGAAATGCGAAAGTAGGGGGAGAAATGACGCCAGTCTGCTGCTTGCTTTTGGAGGTGGTAGTTGCGCCATTCTTACTGTCATCTAGTGCTGAGCAGTGCTCTCCTTTGGCCTTCTGCCTTGCCATGGAAGGTTCAAAGCTTAAAAGAAGTGATACTGGCACCTCTAGTCGTAAAGGAATGAAGCTAAAAAAAAAAAAATGCGTGTGTGACTTAGTGTAGTGATCATGATTGAAGTTCAGTACTATTATTACTGAAAGTGTTACATTGCAGTCTATTACAGTGATTACATTTAAGTTTAGTTCTTAATATAGAGTGAAATAAATACTGGGTACTGTTTAGAATTTACGTTAAAGTGTGAACTCACCCACCTCTACCACCTCCGTCTCCAAAACAAAACAAACTGCCGCCGAATTTACTGCCTCTAACGAAAGGTGTTACACTGCAGTCTATTACAGTAATTACATTTAAGTTTAGTTCTTAATATAGAGTGAAATAAATACCGGGTACTGTTTAGAATTTACGTTAAAGTGTGAACTCAACCACCTCCGTCTCCAAAACAAAACAAACTGCCGACGAATCTACTGCCTCTAACGAAGGGTGTTACGCTGCAGTCTGTTACAGTGATTACATTTAATTTTAGTTCTTAATGTAGAGTGAAATAAATACTGGGTACTGTTTAGAATTTACGTTCAAGTGTGAACTCAACCACCTCCACCACCTCCGTCTCCAAAACAAAACAAACTGCCGATGAATCTACTGCCTCTAACGAAAGGCAAATTATGTGCACTGAATTCTTTCTTTTTTGTCTTTCTTTATTAATTTATACACTGTATATGCTCCTTTAGTGTTAAGAAGACAAGTAATAAGTATTGTTTTTGCAATTTGGGGGGGTGAAAATCCATCTCCAACACCCGCTGTCAACAGTCTGTACTGCCTCTGTGAATGATTTTCCACCAATTAACCACTTCAGTACTGTGACGTCTATTTCTACTTTATTTACGCTTCCTCCAGCCGATTTTATGGCACTCAGGACTGGACTCTCATACTGAAGGGGCTAACGAAGGCTGTACCAACCCCATGCACTTCCACAGATCCAACCTACACTGACTAAAATTGTCTGGTGGCAGCGAGAACAAAATGAAAATAAACCCAGCACTGAAGGGGTTAAAGATATATTAAATGCACTAAATTGTTTTTTGTCATAACTTATTTATATATGCTTCTTTAATTTAGTGTTGAAAGGACAAGTAATAGGTATTGTCTTAGCAATTTGGGGGGTGAAAATTCGGTAAGACGGAAAATTCGGTAATTTGAACCAGGGTAGAGCCCCATATAGTTCAGCTTATTAAGGGTTTACTGTAATTCTTTTTATTTATTTTTTTTTTTTTAAACATACCTTACTGTCACTCCAAATATGCATTGATTGTGTAATAACAGGTGGTACCAGTACACCCCTATTTAATCTTTTGGAGGGTAGAGGTTCTTTGAAAATTAGATTTTGAGGTTTGAGAGTGCTGTAGTGTTGACATGGATGTTCAAGAATGCATAAAGAGAATTACTTTGAGATGGTTTGGCCATGTGGATTGGATGAAGAGTGAGAGACTGACCAGGAGAGTGTATATGAGTGAGGTTGGAGGTGGAGGCTGAAGATTAGATGGAGGGAGAGAGTGGAGATGCAAGAGAGGGGGTGGTGTAAGTTAGTGAGATGGCAGCTAGATGGCATAGGATAGGGTGACATGGAGGTAGTTTGTTTATGGTCTCCTCTTTTGGGATGAAGGCATTTGGTGATAGTTACAAAATATACAATAAAACTCAGAAAGTTGGACTTGGTGTGGTCAGAGTTGCCTCTGAGTTGAACTATGGGTGGCTGAACCCATTCAGCAGTGGCTTTGGGAAAATATGCCATGTCCCATATGTACAGAGAAACTGATTTTTAAACTGTTTCTCCAACTGATTTTGTCTTTTGCCATAATCGCTTATAGAGATTGTAAAGGCGAATTAATATAGTATAGTCTATCTATCTATCTATCTATTGCCAGACGCCTCAATCCCGAACGGGGTGGCCACAAACAAATCGCCTCCATGTCACTCTGTCCCCTGCCATTTCACTACCACACTCCCAACTCACACCTCCCTCTCTCATATACCTCTCCACCCCATCCCTCCATCTCATCCTCGGCCTCCCCCTCCCTCTCGCCCCCTCCACCTCACTCACATACACTCTCCTCGTCAATCTTTCACTCTCCATCCTCTCCACATGCCCAAACCACCTTAACGTGTTTCTCCTAACGCTTCCCATTACGTCCTCAACCACACCACAACACTCCTTCACTTCCTCATTTGTTAGTCTCTCTCTCCATGTGACTCCACATGCTCCTCTCAAATAACTCATTTCCACTGCTCTCACTCTTGACTTCTGTCCTTCCAACAGGGTCCAAGCTTCACTTCCATGTCAGAGTTGGTATCACAATACTGTCATGTAACAACTTTTTCACTTCCATGCTCACCTCCCTGTTTCTTATCACTGCTTTCAACGAACCAGCAACCTTCCTTCCGTGCTGTACCTTTTCGAGCACTTCACCCTCCAGACTACCATCCTTACTCATCACACTGCCCAAGTACTTAAATTCACTAACATTCTCCATTTCCTTCCCATCCAATCTCACTGTACACTCACTGGCCTCACTTCTCTTTGAAGACCATCACTTTACTCTTCCCCACATTCACCTTTAGATTCCGTTTCTTACACACTCTCCCAAACTCATCTACCAAGCCTTGCAGCTCCCCTTCGTCTTCACTCAACAACACAGTATCATCTGCAAACAACAGTACAGGTAGTTTCCAAACACTGCCCTCTCTCAATAGGGCCGCTCCAACATCCACTGCCCGACCTTGCATCTCTTTTATAACCCCATTCATATACAGATTGAACAACCATGGAGACATGACACATCCTTGTTTCAATCCAACCTTCAAATGGAAAGATTCACGCAGTTTGCCATCCACACACACTGCAGCCTTAGCACCCTCATACATACTCTTCACTGCCTTCAACAACTTCCCATCCACTCCATATATTCTTAATACCTTCCACAAACCTTGTCTATCCACCCTGTCATATGCTTTCTCCAGATCCATGAAGGCTGCATACAACTTCTTGCCCTTCTCTAGAAACTTTTCCTCTAAGGATCTAAGAATGAATATCTGGTCTACACGACCTCTTCCCTTCCTAAAACCTCCCTGTTCTTCTCCAACTAATTCCTCAGTAATTTCCCTAACTCTGTCAATAAATATCCTACCATATATTTTTCCTATTATACTGAGAAGGCAAATGCCCCTATGATTACCACACACTGCTTTTTCCCCTTTTCCTTTGTACAGAGGAATAATTATACCTGACTTCCAATCCTCCGAGGCTCTACCCTCCTTCCAAGCCAATCTGCACACCTTCCACATCCATTCTATTACTATCTTTCCCCCATGCTTCAGCATTTCACCACACACTCCATCAATTCCTGTGGCTTTCCCCATTTTAACTTTCTTCATTGCTTCCACCACTTCCATCCTGGTGACCTCCTCCTCCCTTCTCACAACCCTCCCTCTCCCTGCCCTTCCCCAGCCACTTATACTTGCATTACTTTCATTCTCTATGTTCAACAGTTCAATAAAGTGTTCTCTCCATCTGTTTACTTTTTCTCCCTTCTCCACTAGTAATCTACCATTTTTATCTTTCACACCCCCACTGACTTCGTTGGCACCTTGGCTAGCTCTCTTTACCTCCTTCCAGAACATTTTCTTACATTTCCTCCACTTTGCACTCAAATTCCTTCCAAATTCCTCATCCACTTTCTTCTTACTCTCTCTTACTAATCTTTTCATCTCTCTCCTCTTCACTACATATAACTCTCTCGTCCGTCTCTCAGCTTCTTCATTGCCCCTGTTCCTCATCCACTCATTATATGCTTTCTTCTTTTGTGCCACAGCCTCTCTCACCTCTTCAGTCCACCATGCTGTTCCCTGAACCCCCTTTCGTCTTCTCTTCACCCCACACACCACCTCACATGCTGCACAGATTTCTTCTGTGAATACCTTGCACACACCCTCCACGTCCCCCATCTGCCCCAGTCTATATTTACCCAGTCGTTTCTCCACTTCCCTTCTATATTCAGCCTTTATTCCATCCTCTTGTAACTTTTCTACCCTCCTTGTAACAAATACCTCCTCCTGTCTTTCCCTTCTTCTCTTCCTCCATCTTGTTTGGATTCTGATTCTGGCCACAACCAAGTGGTGGTCAGAAAGTCCACTCCCCCACCCTCTATATACTCTTGCATCCATTATACATCTTCTCATCCTTTCATCCACACACACATAGTCAATCATCGCCTTCCGTTCATTCATTCCCCCGTCCTCTCTTCTCACCACTCGCCATGTATACCTATGGATCATTTTGTGCCTGAAGAGGGTATTAACTACCACCAACCCCCTCCCAGCACAAATGTCCACTAAAGCACTGCCATTCTCATCCATCTCTGCAGGCACACCCCACTCACCAACCACTCCATCCACCTTCTCATTCCCTACTTTTCCATTCATATCTCCAATCAGAAACACTCTCTCATTCCTTTCAGACTTTTCCAAGCAGGCTTCCACATTTGTCCAAAACTCTTCTCTCACTCTACTTACACGATCTTGCATTGGCGCATACACACACACAATTGCCCACATTTGTAGTCCAACTTTCACTCTTACCCACACAATCCTTGACCCAACTGATCCATACTCTCTTACATTCTCCTTCCACCTGTTGCTCACAACAATACACACTCCCTCATTC